>JAVTVJ010001124.1:0-36913 GCA_034509425.1 Eopsaltria australis | reverse complement strand
GCTGCCCCAGCAGTGCCCATGGCCTGTCCCTGCTGCAGCCCCGGCACTGCCACCCCCAGGGCTGTGAGCGAGCCCCAGAGCACTCAGGCCCTACAGCAACAGCGGGGCCAGGAGGGCAGCACGAGGGCCAGTGGCACGGGAGCAGCACTGGCAACACCAAGTGCTGCTGCTCCTGGGCAGAGCTGCTGTGCCAGCCCTGATCTGCCGCCAGCTCTGCACACAGACATTGCTGCTGCAGCTCAAGAGAGGGGAACAAAAGGGGGATCTGCAGTGAAAACTTTCCTGGGAAATTCTTTACTTAATTTAAAGCTATGGAGAGCACAGCTCCTCATTGACAGCGTCTGGTCCCACAGCAAAGGTGGAGAGAAACAAAACGAGAAATGGCAAAACAATGGCACTTATTTGTGGAAAATATTTTAAAACTAAAACAAAGGAAAGAATAGAACAAACGAGCAACCCAGCCCAAGAGGAATTATCAAAGATGACTTTATTACAAACGGTTTTCAGAAATTGGCCACCAGTTTAATACTTCTGAGATCGCCCATTCATCAGTCTCCACACTGCAGCCTTGACCTCCTGGTTCCTCAGGCTGTAAATGAGGGGGTTCAGGGCTAGAGGCACCACCGAGTACAGAACTGACGCCACCAGATCCAGGGAGGGAGACGAGATGGAGGCAGGCTTCAGGTAGGCAAATGCTGCAGTGGTGATAAACAGGGAGAGCACGGCCAGGTGAGGGAGGCACGTGGAAAAGGCTTTGTGCCGTCCCTGCTCAGAGGGGATCCTCAGCACAGCCCTGAAGATCTGCACATAGGAGAAAACAATGAACATAAAACAGCCAAATGCTAAAGATAAACTAAACACAATAAGCCCAGTTTCTCTGAGGTAGGAGTGTGAGCAGGAGAGCTTGAGGATCTGTGGGATTTCACAGAAGAACTGGCCCAGGGCATTGCCCTGGCACAGGGGCAGGGAAAATGTATTGGCTGTGTGCAGCAGAGCATTGAGAAAGGCACTGGCCCAGGCAGCTGCTGCCATGTGGGCACAAGCTCTGCTGCCCAGGAGGGCCCCGTAGTGCAGGGGTTTGCAGATGGACACGTAGCGGTCGTAGCACATGACGGTCAGGAGGGAAAACTCTGCTACAATGAAGAACAGAAAGAAAAAGACCTGTGCAGCACATCCTGTATAGGAGATGGTGCTGGTGTCCCAGAGGGAATTGTGCATGGCTTTGGGGACAGTGGTGCAGATGGAGCCCAGGTCGCTGAGGGCCAGGTTGAGCAGGAAGAAGAACATGGGGGTGTGCAGGTGGTGGCCGCAGGCTACGGTGCTGATGATGAGGCCATTGCCCAGGAGGGCAGCCAGGGAGATGGCCAGGAAGAGGCAGAAGTGCAGGAGCTGCAGCTGCCGCGTGTCTGCCAATGGCAGCAGGAGGAAGTGGCTGATGGAGCTGCTGTTGGACATTTGCTCTGTCTTGGCATGGCAACCTACAGGAAAAGTAATCATGGAACAGTTTGGTTTGGAGAGCACTTTAAATATCCCAGCACAGTTTGGTGGCACTTTCCCCCCACTGCCTGCCCAGGGCTCTGCTGCCTGGAGCTGTCCCTGCCAGCAGCTGCTTCCCTGTGCCCAGGGCTGGGCCCTGCCAGTGCTGCCAGAGCCCAGCCCAGCCCTGGGGGCTCAGCTCTGCCCTGCAGACGCCTCCCAGCACAGGGCACTGCCCAGGGGCAGCTCTGGCTCTGCAGCCTCTGATGGCAAAGTCACAGCAACCCTGAGGAGGCTCGAAAAGTGACACTGATGCTGCCTGTAAGGGACCCTGTGCTGATTGCTGTCACTGCCTGGTTTATTCAGAGCTCAGAGAAAATGTTTTGGATTTTTCTTAACCTGAAGTGAGAGATGAATATCTCTGTGCGATTTACCATGCAGGCAATGCAGAGCAGGAGACTAAAAAAGCTTATTTTTTCCCACTTACGCAGTCCCTGACTTGCTTTGCTCCCTGTATGTATGTACTAGGAAATATCCTGAAGTTAGATGTCATGCTTCGAGCAGTCCTGAGCAATGCAGCATCCTCACCACACAAGAAGAACACTTCCAAGCCTCACCAGCTGTCTCCTTCCACCCAGATCTTGTCTCCCAGCACTGGCAGCAGCTCCCCGGGCCGGCTGAGAGCTGCCCCTGGCAGGCAGCAGAGTCCCTGGCCCAGCACAGCGCCCTGGGCTGCAGGACCCTGCTCTGCAGGACAGCCCTGGGCACCCCTGGCTGCTCTACACAAGAGAGAATCAGAGAATGCACTTACAGATCTGTAGACATTGGGATGTTCCAGCTTTAGGAGATCACTCCAGGAGCTGCAGCTGCCTTGTCCTGCAGCCAGAGGCTTCCTGTGTCAAGGGCTGGCAATGATTCTCCCCCAGGCACTTCTCAGCATCTTCCAGCCCTGACTGATTGAAGCTCTCTGTGCCTCTGTGCTGTGCCCGGGGTGGCTGCAGGCAGTGTCCCAGCCCTGCTGGGCTGTGCACAGGAGCTGCTCCTGGCCAGAGCTGTCTCTCTGCAGCGCTGCCCTTGCCAGGAGCTGCCTCTGTGCCAGGAGCCCGGCCCAGCTCAGCAGCACAGACACAGCACAAGGACTGTAATGACCCTCTTGGGGCTTTGGTGCTGAGTCCCTGAACATCAGTCCCTCAGAGGGAGGTGAAGAAACCTCTCAAGAATTCAAAGTCACAACCAAACTCCAAAGTTTCTTGAAGTTTTAATGGGTCCCAGTGAGGGACACAACTGAGAAAGTGTCCCCAGGTTCCAGTTAGAGCAGAACACTGGAGGCAGTGATGACAGCTGGGGACAAACAAGGCAAAGGTGTCTGTGATGCTGAGCAAAGCTGGATGTGTTTCAGCAATGCAAAGGGCCAAGGCCTGAGCCCCGGCCCCTGGCAAGGCACATCCTGTCCCTCCCTCATTGCTCAGGCCTCTTCCCGGGCCACTGCCATGTGGGCATGTGCAATGGCAAGGGCAGCACCATGGGGCTGCCCCTGCCAGGCTGCTGAGCAGGGCCAAGGAGGCAATGAGGCCCCAGCACAGCAAGGCTCACTTGTCTCCTCCTCATGCCTCATGCCCAGGGCCAGCAGCCATGGCCAAAGTGCTGCAGGAGTTGCCTCTGGCAGGGCCTTGCAGCTGCTGCCCATGCCTGTGGCCTCTGCAGCCCAGGCTGTGCTACGGTGTCCCTGCCCTGCGCCTCTGTCCCTGCAGGCTGTCCTCATGCCCTGGCTGCCCCACCTGGCTGGCCCCTTCCTTTGCTGACAGCTCTGCCTCCTGCCTGCATCTGCCTGGCCACACAAAGCCTTGGCCTTGATACCAGAAGGGTGAATTCAATTTTTACTGTGCCTGTGAACTTTTATCAGAGGAACAAGGCATGCAGGGACTTCTTTCCCATCTGGGATGTTTGGAAGGGAAGAAGAAGACATCTGGCTCAAGGGTGCAGTGATAGAAAATACACGGACTGAGTCTGCGAACTTTGGGTGGGTTTTATGGGAATGGATACCTTTCCATACACCCTTAGCAATTGTTTATAAACAACACATTTGTAGAATCACGTTTCCACATAAGGTTAGGAGTTATCCCATGTTGGACCTCACGCCTGAAGAAATGTTACCCTTTTAAATCTCAGACTAGTGTTAAAGCGTCTTACTATGGTATTTTGGAGATTTGGTGACAGTGGGGCCTCACGTAACCAAAGCGTTTATTTTGACACTATGGGTCTTCATGGACCAAAGGGCCTGTTCTGACACAGAAGACCAAGGGCCATTTTGACACAGTGGGGCCACATGGAATCCATGGTCCATTGTGATCCTGCAGATCCAAGCAGACCGTTGTGACACTGTGGAACCTCATGGAACCGAGGGGCCATTTTGACACTTTGCTGCCTCATGGAATCAAGGAGCCATTGTGGCAAAGCAGGGCCACATGGAGCCAAGGGGCCATTGTGACACTGGAGGGTTTTGTTTGAACAATGGAACCATTGTTGACAGTCCGGAAACTCGTGGAACCAAGGGGCCATTATGACACAGCAGGGCCTTGCAGAACTAAGGAGACCATTGTGACACTACGGAACCCTATGCAACCATGTGTCCCCTGTGACACATCAGGGCCTCACAGAACCAAGGAGTCCACTCTGACACAGAAGAACCTCATGGAATCAAGGTGACAATGTTGTACTAGAGAACCTCATGGAACAAAGGATCCATGGTGACACTGCAGAACCAAGAAGAGCGTTATTGACAGAATGAAACCTCATGGAACCAGAATCCCATTGTGACACAGCAAGGCCTCATGGAACCAAGGGCCTGTGGTGCCACTGTGCGGCCTCATAGAACCATGAGACATTGTGGCACAGCAAAGTCACATGGAGCCAAGGGCCATTGTGACACTGCAGAGACAAGGGGACCATTGTGACACTGAGAAACCTCATAGAACAAAGGGTCCATTGTGACACTGTGGGGCCCTGTAGAAGCAAGGGGCCGATAAAGCACAGGAGGGCCCCATGGAATCAAAAGGACCACAGTGACAGTGAGGGGCTCCCTGGGATGAAGGGTCCACTCTGACACCCTGGAACCAGGGATACCATTGTTACACTACAGGACATCCTGAAACCCATTGAGAAACAGTAGGGCCTCATGGAACCATGGAGACCATTGTGACACTTTGAGGCCTTTTGGAACCAAAGGACCATTGTGGCACTGCAGGGCCTCATGGGACCAAGGGCACAATAGTGACACTCTGGGGCTCCAAGGAACCAAGGGGACATTCTTACACTGCAGAACCAAGGGTCCATTGTGACACAGCAGGGCTTCATGAAACCATAGAGGCCATTTTTACACTTTGAAGCCTTGTGAAACCAAAGGGCCATTGTGGCATTTCAGGGCCATTGTGGCACTTCAGGGCCTTGTGGAACGAGGGGACCACAGTGATACTCTGTGGGGCTCAATGGAACCAAGGGGCCTTTGTGACACTGTGGTGTCTCATGGAACCAATGGTCTGTTGTGACACTGCAGGGCCTCATGGAATCATGGAGACCATTGTGACACTACAGGCCTCATAGAACCAGGGGGCCACTGTGACACTTTGCAGCCACATGGAACCAAGGAGTCCATTGTGACACTACAAGGACTCAAGGAAGCAAGGAACCATTGTGATACTGTGGAGTTTCAGCAGGCCAAGGGGCAGTTGTGGCACCATTGAACCAAGGAGACCATGGTGACACTACAAGGCCCGACAGAAATAAGGATTCGCGTAACAAAGCGGGGACTCATGGAACCAAAGGTCCAATGTGACACTGCAGAGCCCCATGGAATCCTGGAGACCATTACGATACTTCAAGGCCTCGTTGAATCAAGGGGCTCTGCAGGACCTTGTGAAACCAAGGAGACCCTTCTGACATTGTGAATCCTCATGGAACCAGGAATCCATTGTGATACTGTGGTACCAAGGAGACCCCTGTGACACTGCAAGGCCTCATGGAAGCAAATGACCCGTGTGACACTGCAGGGCCGCATGGAAACAAGGGGTCAGTGTGACACAGCGGGGCCGTGAGGAACCAAGGATCCAATATGACACTACCATTGTGACACCACAGGGCCCCATGGATCCAAGGGAACAGGTAACAGGTGTGGTTGGCTTGGCCGGACTGGCTCAATTGATCTTGGCATGTCAAGGGTCTCTTCCCATGTGCCCCTGAATTATGGGGGCTCTGGGCTTTCCTTCAAATGGAAAAGAACTGTCCCCCTCCAAGTGCCCATGGCCAAAATGGGAATGTGACTCCAAAATTCCGTATATCCAGGGATTGCACCTAGACAAAAGCTGCCACTATCACAAATTTTGGCTGCCCTTTGTTTCCTGAGAGCCATCTCTCACCTGCCTTCAAACACTGGGGCTCTCTGCTTTCCTTCCTATGGAAAACAACCATGCATCCTGCCCAGGCATCCATGGCCAAAACTGGTACTACTCCTCCAAAATTCCCTATATGCAAGGGTTTCTCTGCCGTGTCCCTCGGGTGTTCTGAGAGCTGACTGCCAGGGTTAGAGTCAGTACCCCGAGAGGCGGTGAGGGGGTGTCCCTGGGGTCAGGTTCACGCTCGCCAGGATCCTGGGACCCCAAGCCGGGGGTTGCTGCTTTCCGAAGCAGGCAGGCAAAACTAACGCGGCTGCCAAAACTGGAGCAAAGAGACGGGCTCCCGAGAGGGAATAACGACACTGAAACAAAGTATCGGGGGATCCGTACTCCGTGAGCTCTGAGAGCGGGGTAACTCAGTAGCTGAGAGCCCCGAGCCCAGCCGCGCATCAGACTTTATTGTGATCGTTACAACCAATAAGATCGGGGCACCGAGGAGGGACAAGGGAGGGACAAGGGGAAGGGGACCAACAGAGGGTATTTCGGGGAGGGGGCTGAGAGAAAGACAAGGGGGAAAACCAACCATCTACCGAGTAGAAACGAACATTCTAGAAACTGAGGGTGATAGACAATTGATGAACATAAGCACAAACCAATGGGGAGAGAGAGCGACTGGCTTACTAAGAACACACCCCAACTCGGCATCTACCACACTTTGCCCTGCCCCAGGGGGGATCTTGCTGCTCCTTGGGTCTGTTCCACCAAGGGCTTTTTTGGGGGTGTTATTCTTAGCTTCAACAGCCGCCACATTTCTCAAAGACAAAAGTTGCCAGGACAGACAGCTCTGGCTGGCCTTGGCCTCTGGTGCCTTCCTCTAACCTGGCCCTGAAACACTGGGGCTCTGGGCTTTCCTTCCTCTAGGAAAGAAATGGCCTTCTGCTCATAGTCTAAGAAACTGAGCAGAGGACAAGGCCAGCCAGACTTGTGTCTTGTAGCAGCTTTTGTCTGACAGCAATCCTTGGATAGATGGAATTTTGGAGGCCAAATTCCAGTTTTGGCCATGGGCACCTGGAGAAGAAGGATGGCTCTTTTCCATAGGAAGGAAAGCAGAATCCCAGTGTTTCAGGGGCAGATAAGTGGTAGCCACAGAGGGCCAAGGCCAGCCAGAGCTGTCTGTCCTGGCAGCTTTTTGCTGGGAGAAATCCTTGGATAGATGGGATTTTGGGAAGTAGAATCCCAATTTTGGCCATGGCCCCTGGAGAAGGAGGGTTCTTTTCCATAGGAAGGAAGGAAGAAAGCTCTGATGTTTCAGGGTCAGATGAGAGGTGACCACCAGAGGCCAAGGCCAGCAAGAGCTCGCAGGTTTTGTCTGGGAGAAACCCTTCATATAGGGATTTTATTAGGGGGAGTACCAATTTTGACCATGGGCACTGGGAGGAGAAGGACAGTTCTGTTCCACAGGAAGGAAAGCCCAGAGCCCCAGTGCTCCAGGGGCTGATGAGCAGCAGCCCTCAGCAGCCAAGATCAGCCAGACCTGTTCTATGTTCCTTGGGTTCCAGAAGGTCCCCACAGTGTCACAATGTTCTCCATAGGAAGGAAACAACTGAACCCCAATGTTACAGGGGCACATGAGGGGCAGTCACCAGAGGCCAAGGCCAGCCAGACTTGATGGTACTGTAAGATTTTTTCTGGGAGCAATCCCCAGATATAGGGAATTTTAGAGGTGGAACACAAATTTCAGACATGGACAACTGCAAGAGTAGGACGGTTCTTTTCCATAGGAAGGAAAGCATGGAACACCAGGGTTTCAGGGGCAGATGAAAGGCGGCCATCAGAGGCCGAGGTCAGCCAGACCTCTCTGTCCTGGCAGCTTTTGTCTGAAAGCAACCCTTGGATATAGGGAATTTTGGAGGTGGAATCTCAGTTTCGGCCATGGACACCTTGACAAGAAGGAGGTTCTTTTCCATTGTAAGGAAAGCACAGAGCCCAAGTGTTTCAAAAGCAGGTGAGAGGCAGCCCCCAAGAGGCCAAGAACAGCCAGAGCTGTCTGTCCTGGCAGCTTTCACTTGGGAGAAATCCTTGGATGGACAAAGTTTTGGAGATGGAATCCCAATTTCAGCCATGGGTTCCTGGTTGAGATGGATGGGTTTTCCGAGAGGAAAGGAGAGCATGAAGTCCAAGTGCTTTGGAAGAAGATGAGAGGTGACCACCATGGGCCAAGGCAGCCAGACCTGTCTCCCCTGGCACCTTTCTTCTGAGGGCAGTCCTGGGATATAGGGAAATTTGAAGGCAGATTCCCAATTTCAGCCATGGGCACCTGGATGTGAAAGGTTTTCTCCAATAGGAAAGAAAAGCCCATGGCCCCAGTGTTTCAAAGGCAGATGAGAGGTGGCCCCTGGGAGGCCAAGCCAGCCAGATCTGTGTGTCCTGGCAGATTTCATCTGGGAACAATCTTTGCACACAAGGAAATTTGGAGGAGGAATCCCACTTTTGGCCATGGGACCCTGGATGGAGATGAACAGGTCTTCTCCACAGGAAGGAAAGCCCAGAGCCCCAGTGCTCCAGGGGCAGATGAGGAATGGCCCTCAACATGACACAGTCAGCCAGACCGGTCAAGGGGCCCCCTGGAGGCCCAGCCAGCCAGGCCTGTTCCATGTTCCCTTGGTTCCATCAGGCCCCACAGTGTCACAATGCTCTCCTTGATTCTGAAGTGTTGCAGGTGCTGACTCGAAGCATTGATGGGTCCCACTGAGGTCCATCCCCAACACAGGCTCCTCATGGACTCCTTGGAGGAGAGAATTGGAGGCCAGGATTGCACAAAGCTCTCAGAGACTCAGTGTGGAAAGGAGAGAGGAAAGAACCTTAAAAAACTGAAGTGACTGCAGCATTAATGAGCCCCACTGAGTGTTGTTACTGACGGAGAATCTCAAGGGACTCATTAGAGCAGAGAATTGGAGGCCAGGATTGCACAAAGCTCTCAGAGACTCCAAGGCAAAAGCAAAACCCAAAGTCCTTGGAAAAACCTGCAGTCCCTGGGAGCATTAAGGAGCCCCCAGGGCCATTCCTGGCAAGGCTCCCCAGGGACTCCTTCCAGCAGATCCCTGAGGCCACTGGGATGTGGGGGGGATGCTGAGGGCAGGACAAGGGGGTGACAGTGGCCAGCCTTGCTGGGGCTGTGCCAGGAGGCCCCAGGGCCTCAGGACAAGGTGTCTCCTCCCAGCCCTTGGTGGCACAGACCCTGCTGTGCCTCAGGGCACCAAGACTTGGCTTCTCTTTGTCCCCACCTGTCATCTCTGTCTCCAATTTCCTGCTCTAACTGGAACCTGGGGACACTTTCTCACTTGTGTCCCTCAGTGGGACCCATTAAAACTTCAAGAAACTTTGGAGTTTGATTATGACTTGGACTCCTTGAGCAGTTTCTTCAACCAAGGTCCCTCAGAGGGACTGATGTTCAGGGCTCAGCAGAGAGTCCCAGAGGGTCATTCCAGTCCTTGTGCTGTGTCTGTGCTGCTGAGCTGGGCTGAGCTCCTGGCACAGAGGCAGCTCCTGGCAAGGGCAGCGCTGCAGAGAGACAGCTCTGGCCAGGAGCAGCTCCTGTGCACAGCCCAGCAGGGCTGGGGCACTGCCTGCAGCCACCCCGGGCACAGCACAGAGGCTCAGAGGGGTTAAACTCAGCCTGGGCTGGGAGCACAGAGCAGAGCTCACTGAGGGCTCAGCAGAGGAGAAATCCTCACAGTGCTGGAAACAGTCATTGTCTGGCTGTGGGAAGAGAAGCTGCAGCTCCTGCAGGGATCTCCTGAAGCTGCCACATCCCACAGCTTTCAGGAGCTTCCAGGAGGAGTCTCAGAGCTGCTGCAGTTTGGGGGATGTGGCCCTAGGGCAGAGCTGGGTTTCCTGCTGCACCATCCCAGGCACAGCCCAAGGCAGCTCCCTGTGCCAGGCTCTGCTGCAGGGCTGAGCAGCCGGGGCTGCAGCCAGGGGTGCCCAGGGCTGTCCTGCAGAGCAGGGTCCTGCAGCCCAGGGCGCTGTGCTGGGCCAGGGACTCTGCTGCCTGCCAGGGGCAGCTCTCAGCCGGCCCGGGGAGCTGCTGCCAGCGCTGGGGGAGAAGCTGTGGGGGGAAGGAGCCACCCTGAGCAGGGCAGGTGCTGCTGCTGAGAGGGGCTGTGTGGGGCAGGGCTGCTCCCAGCTCCAGACCAGCCTGGGCACAGCTCTGGAGGACACTTCCCAAAGAAGGTAAGCCAGGGATTGCTGTAAAGATCAGGAGCTTTCATGAGACTGTTTCAGTTTCTTACTTGGAGTAGGTTGAGATGGTTGGGGGATGTGGGAAGCAGAACAGGACTTGCAATCTCAGAATCACAGAATATTCTGAGTTGAAAGGGACACACCAGAATCATCAAAGCAATATTTGAACGTGTACTGAAACTCCATATCTGTAACTTTGGGTGCTCTGTCTCTCTGCTGGGAGCCTCCCAAAGCTCCTTCAGCCCCTCCCCAGCCCATGGACAGCAGCAGCAGCACCTCTGCAGGCCCAGCAGGGCTCTCCTGAGCTGCCCTTGCCCACCTGCACACAGAGCCTGCCCCAGCCAGGGCCCTGCACACAGGCAGGTTTCTGTAGGGCCGGGCTGAGGGCACACAGGGTGGGATGGGCTCTGTGAGCGCTGGCAGGGACAAGGCACCTGTCAGGAGGAAATGTCCAGGCCCAGGGAGATGCTCAGGGAGGAGAGGGAGCTGAAGAGAGCAGTGCTGGGGGCAGGAGGGCACTGTTGGTGTGTGGGAGGTGCCGTGCACAGCTGGGCACAGGAACACTGTCCTGAGTCCCCGGCTGTCCCTGCCATGCCCTCTCAGGCACAGCACCACAACATCTTCTCTTGTTTCTGCACTCCTCTGATACTGTCACTGTTATCTGGGGCTCTCAGGGAGGCTCTGGCATTTGCAGCAGCTGAGTCAGGCAGTGCCTTGGGATTCCTGCCAGGCAGGGGTGTCCATGGGAATGGGGTGTCCAAGCTTCCCTGGGACCTGTGGGGCTGTGGGCAAAGCAGTCCATGGGAAAGGGGAATGAGCTGAGCCTCCTCCATGAGATCCCATCATGGGCACCCCCGGGGATCTCCTTGCTGTGTCCTCCCAAGCTCTGAGCTGCCCTCCTGGGTGCAAATCTGTGCCAGAGCCTCTCGCAGTTCCCTGAATGTCCCATGGGGAAGGGCTGAGATGCCTCAGCTGAGGAAATGCTGTTGGGTTTGCCCAGGGCACTGTGAGTGTCCCTGGCAGAAGGGGGTGCTGAGACCTTGCTCAGAGCCCTTTAGAGAGGGTGAGACATTCAGGGATCCCTCTGCTCTGGGCAGGGTCTGGTTTATCCCAGGGTGACCTGGGAGTGTGATTGTCTCTGATTGCAGCCAAAGGTGCAAACCCAGGGCAGTTGGGAACAACCCCATCCTGCCCCTCACCTTGCCCTGAGCCACAGGGAATCCTTTTCCTCTCCCCTCTCTCAGTGGCAAACTGTGAGTGCAGCAGAAATGCTGGGGATTTCTGACCTCAGAGAACCAGGAATGATGTCTGGGTAGGAAAAATATCCCTACACCTCTTTCCTTCTATCCCAGTCCTGTAGGACAGGGGGTGCAGGAGCTTAACAAGCTTTTCTGCATCAGGAGTGATTCCATGACAAATCCTGAATATCCAGCCTTGTTCCTCTGCCACACGGCCACAAACCCAGGGCAGCACGGCAGGGATGAGAGCCCCCATGCACAGGCCTGGCTGCTCCTGGCACACTCAGACAGCACAACTGGAGCTCAGGCAGGGACACAGGGACATGGATGAAGGTTTTCCCAGAGCAGGAACAAGGGTGGGTGAGTCAGAGCGGGACAGTCTGCAGGGAATGGCCCAGGTTTGGCTCAAAGCAGCTTCTCCTGACTTGTCACTGTCCTTTATCCATGAACAGGTGCCCATGGCCAGAGACAGCAAATGTCCACCAGCAGCTCCATCAGCCACTTCCTCCTGCTGCCATTGGCAGACACGCGGCAGCTGCAGCTCCTGCACTTCTGCCTCTTCCTGGCCATCTCCCTGGCTGCCCTCCTGGGCAACGGCCTCATCATCAGCGCCGTAGCCTGCGGCCACCACCTGCACACCCCCATGTTCTTCTTCCTGCTCAACCTGGCCCTCAGCGACCTGGGCTCCATCTGCACCACTGTCCCCAAAGCCATGCACAATTCCCTCTGGGACACCAGGGACATCTCCTACACTGGATGTGCTGCACAACTATTTCTGTTTGTCTTTTTCCTGTCAGTAGAGTATTATCTCCTGACCATCATGTGCTATGACCGCTACATGTCCATCTGCAAACCCCTGCACTACGGGACCCTCCTGGGCAGCAGAGCTTGTGCCCACATGGCAGCAGCTGCCTGGGCCTGTGGCTTTCTCTATGCTCTGCTGCACACGGCCAATACATTTTCCCTGCCCCTGTGCCAGGGCAATGCCCTGGGCCAGTTCTTCTGTGAAATCCCACACATCCTCAAGCTCTCCTGCTCCAAATCCTATCTCAGGGAAACTGGGCTCCTTTTAGTTAGTGCCTGTTTATGTTTTGGTTGTTTTGTGTTCATAGTTTTCTCCTATGTGCAGATCTTCAGGGCTGTGCTGAGGATCCCCTCTGAGCAGGGACGGCACAAAGCCTTTTCCACGTGCCTCCCTCACCTGGCCGTGGTCTCTCTTTTTCTCAGCACTGCAGCATTTGCCTACCTGAAGCCCACCTCCATCTCCTTCCGATCTGTGGATCTGGCAGTGTCAGTTCTGTACTCGGTGCTGCCTCCAGCCCTGAATCCCTTCATCTACAGCCTGAGGAACAAGGAACTCACTGAGTCCCTGAGGAAACTGATAACTGGTTTTCAGAATCATTAAACTGACTCTGCTGCAGACCTTGCAGAATCTAACTCATTACATGTTCCACCATTTTTCTCCTATTTCTCCTTTTTTAAAAATGAGTGCAGTTTCTTATTCTTTTTTTAGTATTGTAATGTTTTCTGCAAATTATTATCCTTACTCATAGCAATTTTACATATCTACCTTTCATCTCTAACTGAAAGTTATTCAAAGGGTTTATTCCCTGTGCATTTAAATAAAATTAAGCTGCATGTCCTGGTTTGTGTATCCAAGACGCTTCTTCCAAACCCTGACTGCAGGCACACGGTGTTTTGTGCAGAAATGGAGGGCACTACAAGAAACCCTTGTAGAGCAGCACTGTCAGGCAGAAGGTTTTCTCCAGGGGGAAGCAGCCCATGTGTGGAGCATCTCCCTGTGCAGGCTCAGAGGGCTCTGCAGGCAGGAGCAGCACTGCCCTCCAGCACTCGGCATTTCTGCCTTTCCCAGAGCACAGGGCACAGCTGGGCAGTGGGATGGGGCCAGAGGCACAAACACCTCCAGGGGTCACTCCCTGTGCTGCCTTCACAGTTTCCATGGACACCAAACGGAGAAACCAGTGCTCAGTCACAGGTGCCCAAGCAGGAGAGAGGGGACATGAAGAGCTAAATCTTTCCCTGGAAATTAAGGGGACACTTTGAATGGAGTCTGAGTGCTGGAACTCAGTGCTCAGTCCCCACTGCTGGAACCCTTCTGCACTGACACCACAACACTCCTGCTCTTTGCTCTCCATCCTGCTTTTCAGATCCAGTCTTCCCCTCTCGTGTTCACAGGGGCATCCTGTGTGTGCTTCAGAGCTCCATTCTGGGGCAGCTCCTGCCCAGCCTGGGCAGGCACAAGGTCTCTCCCCTGCTCCTCTCACCTCAGCAGTGCCACTGTTTCCTGAAGCATCCTCAGCCTTGCCCAGTACAGCCCTCCTGAGACACTTTGACACAGCCCTTTCCTCCCTCGTCCTCATGCACCTGCTCAAGCCCCTCAGCCACAGCCTGATGGGCAGAAATACCCAGGGCAGGGAGGCGCCAGTGAAAATGCTCAGGGCAGCCATGGACTGCAGAGAGAGACCATTGGGGTGGGGGTCTGTGGGGAGAAATCACAGTTGCCTCCCTTCTGAACTGCCCAAAGGACCTGGACAGGGCTGTGCTTTGTTCTGGCACTGACCTGGAACTGAGGGATGTGGAAAAGGCCTTTGGTGTCAGGGATGCTGAGAAGGCTGGGCAGTGCTATTGTGAGACCCCTCAAACCCCTTGGAAAGGCCAGAGCCATCCCAGAGGGACCTGGGCACTTGGGAAGGGCAGACATGGAACCAAACTGCAGACAGGGCAGGGAGAGTCACAGACTGGTCAGGCTTAGCAGGGATGGGCATGTGGCAAATCCTCCTGCAGCCATTCCAGGCACTGGCAGGACAAGGCAGGGATTGCAGAACCCCTGGGGGAGGGAAAAGAGGGGGATGTTGAGTGCCCAGACTTCAGCCAGGCCTGTGACATGGTCGGCTGTGGTCTCCTCAGAGCCAGACTGGAGAGAGCTGGGCTGAAGGGAGTGGAACATGGGGTGGGTGGGAATTTGACTGAACAATGGGGGTCAAATGTCACCCATGGTACAGAGTCCTCTTGGCAGCCACTGTCTGGTGACATTCCTCAGTGACCAGCCCTTGACCACCACTATGGAACAGTTCTGTTGGGATGGGATGAAATGCACTTTCAACTCCTTTGTGGATGCTGCCAAGTTGCAGGGAGCCTGTGACCAAACTCATCTAGTTAATGGGGACTGCAAAACATAATTGGGCAAGATGACTGAGCTGGATAAATTTGTGTTGCCATCAGGTGCCAACCAAGCCTCAAGAAAAGGGAGAAAAAACTTATGAAGAAAGAAAAAAGGCAGTTCAATAGAGAAAAAAACAAACCCGACCAAAAAAACCCAAAGCCAACCAAAAAAAAAAAAAAAAAAAGCAAAACCCACTCACAAAAAACCAACCAACCAACCAAAAAAAAGAAAAAAATAAACCAACCACAAAAAGCAAAGGCCACAAACAGAAGAAAAGCAAATCCACAGGAAATTTCCTGTCAGCAGAAAATGTTTAACCACCCTGGTGGCAGGATAAGATTCTGTATGTGCAGGTGCTGTTCTGAAACAAAAATATCTTTTAAAGGAAACTAATCCCCTCCAACCCCTGCTTCTCCAAGTTTATTGCTGATCGTGGTGTGAGATGGAATGGAACATCCCTTGGGTCAGTCCAGCCCAGCTGTCCCATCCCTGTTCCCTCAGGAACACTTGCCCACCCCAAGCCCATTGGTTGGGGGGGATGCAGATGCCTCTTGTGGGGCGAGCACTGTGACAAGGACAGGAGAACAGAACAACATTTACTCTGATCAAGGACAGGAGAACAGAATAGCACAGCATTGGAGAAACAGATAAAGGATGTAACTGAGGCAAATAGGAGTCACACAAAACACAAGCAGGATGCCAGCTCAGCTCTGCAAGGTTGACAAGACAGAAGTAGTGCAAAACAATGACATAGCCCTTACTCAAAAGTGGGGGTCGAGGAACAGACACCTATAAAGGACACCAGATGATGAAGACAGACCCCAAAGAACCATATAAGGACTTCCAATAAGAGGTGCAACTACGTCAAATAAAGTCAAAGGAAGTGGGGATAACTAATGAGTATGTAATCAGTGTGTCTGATAAAAACTCTCTTCACGTGATTCTCAGTGTACTCAAATGGATGAAGGATCACTTGAGTCACCAGCATGCTGTAAGAAAGAATGCCTGTTTTCAATTATTTAAAACAGTGTGAGAAAGTTTCTATCTGGCGGATTTAAGTATCAATTATGTCTTTGATTCCATTATGCCCCACAGTTTCACAGTGGCTCCTTGGTTTCATGAGGCCCTGCTGTATTACAACAGACTCTTGGTTCCATTGGGTGCCATACTGTCAAAATGGCCTCCTTGGTTCTGCACTGCCACAATGCTTTCCTTGGTTCCATGAGGCCTCGATGTGTCACAGCAGCCCCTTGGTTCCAGGAACTGCTGAAGTGTCACCATAGTCTCTTGGATCTGCAGTATCACAATGGAGAATCAGTTACAAGAAACCCCACTCTGTCACAATGAATATCTGGTTCCATGGGGTCCCACAGTGTCAAAATGGACCCTTGTTTCCATGTGGTTTTGTACTGTCAGCAATGGTCTCCTTGGTTCTGTAGTGTGAAAATGGCCCCTTGGTTCCATAAGGTTCCTCAGTGTCA
Source organism: Eopsaltria australis (assembly GCA_034509425.1). Lineage (NCBI taxonomy): Eukaryota > Metazoa > Chordata > Aves > Passeriformes > Petroicidae > Eopsaltria > Eopsaltria australis. Next base: position 20,904 of record JAVTVJ010001124.1, on the reverse strand, counting down.
CAGTGCTGTCCTTGGTTCCATGAGGCTCTGCCGTGTCACAATGCCCCATAGTTTCCATGAGCTTCCATCCTATCATCAATAGCCTTTGTTCCAATGTGGCCCCGCAGTGTCACAATGGCCCCTTGGTTTTCTGAGCTTCTGTAGTGTCACCATGATCTCCTTGGATCCTCATTGTCACAATGGACAATTGGTTCCATGTGGCCCCAAAGTGTCACCATGGCCCCTGGGTTCTATAGGTTTTAAACTGTAACAATGGACTCCTTGGTTCTATGAGTTACCCTGCTTTTAGCAGGGGTTTCTTTGGTTTTTTAGCAGGGTTTCTCTGGTTCCAACAAGGCCCCGCTGTGCCTCAATGCACCCTTGGTTCCATGAGGATCTGGAGTGTCACAAAGGCTCCTTGGTTCCACAAGGCCCCTCTGTGTCACAATGGATCCTCTGTTCCATGAGGCCCTACAGAGTCAGAATGAACCCTTGGTTCCATGAGGTTCCTTCATACCACAATGAACTTTTGGTTCCATCAGCTTTTGTAATGTCAACAAGAGTCTCCTTGGTTCTGCACTCTCACAATGGTCCCTTGGTTCCATGAGTTTCTGTAGTGTAACATAGACACCTTGATTCCTTGAGGTTCCCTACTGCCACAAGGGAAACCCTTGTTCCATTAGGCCCTCGAGTTTCACAACAGTCTCTTTGATTCCATGAGGTTCCACAGTGTCCCAATGGTCACCATGGTTCCATGAGTTTCCTTAGTGTCACAATGGTCTCCATGGTTCCATTAGACCCTGCTTTGTCACAATGATCCCCTTGGTTCCTTAAAGAACACAAAAGGATGGAAACACTTCAAGAAAGAAATCCTGAAGGTGCAGGAGCAGCCTGTCCCTGTGTGCCAAAATATGAGCTAGTAAAGAAAATGAGCGGCCTGGCTGGGCATGGAGGTTTTTCAGGAACTCAGGGCAAAAAAGAGGGTGCATCACCTTTGGAGAGAGGGGCAGGAAACTCAGGAAGTGTTTAAAGATGTTGTTAGGTCATGCAGAAAGAAAAGTAAAGAGTTGAAACCTCAAATAGAGCTTAACCTGGCCACTTCTGTAAAGGATAATAAAGAGGTTTTTATAAGTAAATCAATAGCAAAAGAAGGTATAAGAACTTCCACTCTTTATTGGATGCAGGGAGGAATAGAGTAACTACAGATAAGGAAAAGGTTGAGGAACTTAACCCCTTGTTTGTCTCAATGTTTAACATTAAGACAGGCTGTCCTCAGGACAAGTGTTCTCCTGAGCTGGTAGATGGGAACAGGGAGCAGAACAGCCCCCTGTAATCCAGGAGGAAGCAGCTGGGGACCTGCTGAGCCACTCAGATGCTCACAGGTGTCTCTGGGACCAGATGGGATCCTGCAGCTTTCGGGTTTTCTTCTGCTAGCTCTGACCTTCAGCTGCAGCCTCAGAAACCCCCTAGGCCTTGTGCTAGGTGGTTGCCTATCGGCCCCTGTGTGTCCTCACAGTCCCGTCCCGGAGGATGGACAGCAAGGGAATCTTAGGAGATTCCACAAGGCGATAGGTGTGCAAGGGTCGCTTCAGGGTTTAGTTCTGAGTAGCCACAAAGTAAGGAGCGACTCGATGCTCTCAGCAACAGAGGTTTATTAACACTCTGGGACCTGAGGCAAAAGAGCCCCGAGAGGGTCCCGACAACATCTTAAATACCAAACACAGTAACCAATCAGGGAGCAGGTAAGGGGAGGAGTTGGGGAGGGAGCTTTCCACAATCACCAATCAGGTAAGGTCAGGGGAGGAGTTCAGGAGTGACAGCAAATCAGGAACTGAGGTACACAGAACTTTCTAGAAGTACATGTCAATCAAACTATTAATGAAAGGTAATACAACCAGTAACAAACAAGGGGTGTCAACTTGGGCGTGAACATGGGAGTGTCTACAAACCGGGCTAAACCATAGTTGGTTTACTTGCAGGGGGGCGACTCCCTGATGGACTATTCCACCAGGAAGCCTTCGAGCCTTTAGGCTTCGCTTCTGAGTTAACAACTCCCACATCTCCCCCTTTCTTTTTATTTAAAAAAGCCCGTTGAACTAACGCTACTAAAACATTTTTTAAACAGGCAAACATTCATAATATGATGACAACAACAATCAATATCCATAGTAATGATTTTAGCAAATCTGTGCCCCATTTTGATATTCCCCAGTCACTCAATAAATGATCTAACCAGTCTTTACTTTCTACCTTCAACTGTGTGAATTGTTCTTGTAATTGCTTCAGAGTGGCGTGGATACTCTGTGAGTGAGATGTTAAATTCATGCAGCATAGTCCTTCAAACTCCTTGCACCCGTGCCCATGGGCGAGGAGTAAGAAGTCTATGGCTGCGCGGTTTTGCAGGGTGGCGCGTCTAGTGGTTTCCCCGTCCTCCAATAGTTGAGCCAATGCACGGGATGTTAGGTTAGCTTGCTTGCCTAACCAACATTCGAGATGGCCAAGTTCCCCCAACGCCTTAGCTGCTGCTACCCAGGGCACTAGGACAGAGGCAGCCACCCTCTTAGAAAAACTCCAATGTTTTACTTCAGAATTACAACTTTCGTCCCAAATCGTAGCTTCTCTCTTTTGACGAGCCGAATCAGAAAACTTTTTCCATTGAAGAATTTTGGTTTTGTCGGGGGCCATGAGGGTTAGTCTTCCCAACGTGCACGGCCCTCCTTGGGGACGGGAAGGTATCCCAGCCCAGACTCTGTCGCCGCAGATAAGAAAAATTCCTTTGGGCAGAGCCTTAGGATCAGCAAGGGTCAGATGGAGAGTGCTGGCAGGAGACCATGGGTAAAATTTGGTGATGGTCCGGTTACACCATCTGCCATAATTATAATTTGATCTTTTCAGGGGGTGTACATCTTTTTTACAGATGTCCCCTATTCTAGCTCTATATTGCTCATTTCCACTAAATTCATATTTAAATTCAATGCAAAAATCTGCTTGAGCGGCCCCCAATAAGTCCAATTCCTGGGGCTCACTTGGTGCATGCGGCAAGGTCTTCAGCCAGGCTTCCCACTCCCTTACCGGATTGGGCTTTATTCCTGCAAGAATGATGTCGCTTTCTTGCAGGGGGATACCCACTAGACACGTGGACATGGGGTCGGTGGTGGACCCCATGTTCAAACACATACTGTCTTGCTTAAGTGTCTTGGCCAGAGTTATCCAAACATTTTCTTTGGGTTGTGGTATCAGCCACTCCTCGGCTCCTTGGGGAATATCCAGTAGAATGGTCAGGGCAAGGATGATCCTTAAGACTTCCATTTGAATATTGATTTTCAACCTGTTGTTAAAACGAACATCATCAATATTCTTAAATAATCTGAAACTAATTTTCAATCCCCTCGGCACTTCCCATTCTCCCAACGGTGCCTCCATTCTTCTCCACCCCCCTTTTTAACTGAAAGATTATAACACTGGGATTGAATTATCAGGGAATGTTAGGTTAGACTAAAGGTAGGTAAGTAGGATAAGTAGGGAAGGATAGGGTAGGATAAATAAGAAGGTCGTTCTGGGGGGGTTTCACAGAAACATGTTCACAGGCTGTTTCGTCGTTGCGGAGTGGTAAGTAGTCTTGGGTCTGGCACATCAGGTAAGTGTCGTCGTCGCTTTCTTCTTTTCCAGGCGTGTGTTGGGTTCTCTTCTACGTCTATCGACAGGTTTTTTCTCTGACTTTCTACGAAAGGCCTCACGTACTTGGCCAGAATCCACTTCGGACCTCCTGGAGTTGAAACACAGGCGTATCCCCTCCCCCAAACAATTAAGGGTGCCGGACCTTGGATTTGATGGCTCTCAGGATCCTTGAACAGCACAGGCGGCCTCACTGCTAATTTAGAATTGGTCGAATTTTTAAAGTGCCTGAACACGGGGGGGGATGGCTCCTTGTCTGTACAATTTAAAAAATTCAATGTAAAAAGAGCTTTGCAGAGGCGCTCAACGGGCGACTTCTCCTCTGCCCCTCCCCGCTGCTGTGCAAGGATTCTTTTTATATCTTGATGTTTCCTTTCTACAAGAGCTTGTCCGGTTGGAGAATGAGGGATACCGGTCGTATGTTCAACTCCCCAGGCCTGAAAGAATTGGCGCAGGGAGGCTGAAACATACGCAGGCCCATTATCGGTTTTGATGTGTTTTGGGATTCCGAGTACAGAAAACGCCATCATGAAATGTTTTTTAACATCTTTGGCCTTTTCGCCAGGGTGTGCTGAGGCGAAAACGGCTCCCGAAAATGTATCAACGGATACATGTATATATTTAAGTCTTCCAAATGGTTGAAAATGCGTCACATCAGACTGCCACAATTCATTGGAATTCAACCCTCTGGGGTTAATTCCAGCATTAAAGGATGGCAGTTGATAAGCTTGACAAGATGGACATGTGGCCACGATGCTGCGGGCTTGCTCTAAGGACAGATGAAACATCCTACGGAGCGCCGCTGCATTTTGGTGAAAAAATTGATGGCTCAGGCGAGCCTGCGCGAAAATGTCTGGAACAGTACATTTTGCGACAGGCATTGCCAGGGCATCGGCTCGCGAGTTGCCTTCTGATATAAAACCAGGCAATCCGGTATGTGATCTCACATGCATTATATAATATTGATGCTTGCGGTGGGAAAGGAGCTCTACGAGACGCGCAAGCAAGCCAAATAATCTTTTGTTTGGTACTTCCCTTAACAATGAATGTTCAGCTCTTGAAGCTACTCTGGCAACATATGCCGAATCGGTGACTAAATTAATTGGTCGCTCCTCAAACCTTTTGAATACTCGGACCACAGCGGCTAGTTCGGCAACCTGAGGGGAACCCTCGACCACTCGAACTTCCTCTTCCCACTTGAGGGTATCTGGATCTTTCCAAGTCAAAACCGACTTATGGGAAGATCCGGAGCCGTCTGTGAAAACGGTCAGAACATTCTTTATTGGGACTTTGCTTTGAACTGAATTTGGGGCCAACTCAAACTCTGTGTTAAACAATGGATGTTTCAATTTTTGATTGCCAATCTGGCCTGAGTAATTTTCAAGAGCAAGTTGGAGGTTTTCACTCTCCTGGAACACTTCTTCAAACAGATTTTGTTTCCAGGGTAGTTGAATGTATGTGAAATCACATCCAGCTAACACGCGGAGTTGGTGCTGAGCCTTGACAACAAGCTCTGCCACCAATTCTTGTGGCCTGGATATAGTCTTGGACGGCTGATGAGGTAAAAAGATCCACTCCACTATCAGGAGGGACTCTTTAGCCTCCTTGTCCCATTGGAAAATCAGCCCATAATATTTAGGCGTCTTTCCCAGAATAGTAAAACGGAATGGTAGTGTTGGATTTACTCGGTGTGCATACTTAGTTGTGATGGTAAACATTACCTTGTCAATGACTTCATGGGCTTCTTTCGTCAGGTCAATGGGTGAATCCAACGCTTGTCCTCCGCTCAACAGCTTGAAAAGTGGCGACAGCTCAGACGTCTTCAGGCCCAAGAGAGGCCTGATCCAATTAATGGAGCCACATAATTGATGTAGTTCACGTAGTGTGGAGGGATGTTTTTCTATTTTCAGGAGTTGAGGAGATACCGTTGTTTCCGCGATCTTCATCCCGAGGTATTTCCATGGTGGTATCCTTTGTATCTTCTCGGGGTGTATCTCCATCCCGGCTCCTTCAATAACTTTAACAACCTCGTGAAGGACACTGTTTAGTCTATCATGATTTTGAGCACACACTAACACATCATCCATGTAATGTAAAAGATGAACGTCCGGAAATGCCTTTCTGATTGGGGAGAGCACTTCTGAGACATACCACTGGCAAATTGCCGGGAAATTTTTCATTCCCTGAGGCAAAACGAGCCAGTGATAGTGTCTCATAGGTGCCTCCCGGTTGGTTGATGGGACAGAAAAGGCGAATTTAGGGGCATCATCGGGATGTAACGGTATACTGAAGAAACAATCCCGAATATCAATGACTGCAAGCGGCCAGTTCTGCGGGAGCATCGTTGGAGAGGGTAGGCCAGGTTGAAGAGGGCCCATGTCTTCCATAACTTTGTTAACTGCCCTGAGGTCTTGTAAAAGCCTCCATTGATTTTTTCTAGGTTTTTTGATAACAAAAATGGGCGTGTTCCAAGGGCTCGTTGAGGGCACAATGTGGCCTTTTGCAAGTTGTTCATCCACAAGCTGTTCAAGAGCGAGCAACTTCTCTCCCCTCAGGGGCCACTGCTCCACCCTCACTGGCGTGTCTGTTAACCATTTAATGGGTGGGGTGGTGCGCGCCGCAGTGGCCCCGACTAGAAACCCTGAGGTGTTATTGGGATTTCTAGCCTAGCGCCCCATTGCTCCATGGCGTCTCGGCCCCACAACGTAAACCCTGATGGAACAATGTAAGGTCTTACTAGTGCTGTTTTTCCATCAGGCCCTTCAATGACAATATGAGATGTGCTCCTTTTTGGCGTAATTTGGCCCCCTACTCCAATCAGATCTCCAGTTGATGTTTTTGCTCCCCAGTCTGGTGGCCATTCAGTTTCTGCTATCACGGTGACGTCCGCTCCTGTATCTAGCATTCCCACACGGTTAATCTCGGAATGTCCATTTCTCAGTTGACATTGAAATACAGGTTTGTCTCTCCCAACGACACTTGTCCACCACACAAATGGTGTGCGAACGTCTCTAGGCAGGTTGTCAGGTAGCACGATCGCCTGTGCTAGCCACGTGTCTTTAGGGAGAAACCATGGAGTCGTATTTGGTTGAATTGTGATAGCAATGTTTTGTTTGGGTTTATAGGTCTTAACTTCAGGTATTATAAAAATCCCTGGCGGACTCTTACTTGAGTCCCCGATTATTAGGATTGTCAATGGTGTTTTGGGTGGATTTTTAATTGTGACAGCTACATGTTGTGGTCCTTCTTCTGTAATATGTAAAGCAAAGGCACTCACCAACTGCAGTCTCTCAAAAGGAACTGGAGACTCGGTTCTCCCAACAGATGATGGATGTAGATGTTCATGCTGCTGCAGTGATGGTGTCACGTCGGCCGAAGGCGCAGTCCTTAATTTGTTGAAGGAGCGCGGGGCTGCTCCGCGCTCCCACACCTGTTTCCCTGCCAGTACGAGTCTGCTGGAGATGGCTGTGATGACTGCGGCACCCACCAGGGTGGTGTGGGTGGATACCATCCCCATGGTGGAGGCACTGGTGCTGACGGTTGTTGGACTACTGTGGAATTAGACTTGACAGGTGCATTAGTAAAAGTCTTATGTTGTTGTCTCTTTGGTTTGCGACATTCTTTTGCGAAATGTCCCACCTTATTACAATTATAGCATCGTCTTTCTTGCTGCTCTATGTCACCCTTTCTTGGTCTTTCCTCATCTATCATACATACATCTTTAGTCTTAACTTCACAGACACATTTATGTTTACAATTTTTGGTTTCTGGTTCAGTCACCTTTGGTTTAATTTGGGAGCACCTTTCTGTAATTTGTTCAGTTGTCGGGGGTGGATCGATGGGAAACATTTCAATAACTCTCCAGCATTGCTCATTGGCATTTTCTTTCGCCAGTTCAGTGAGCATTTCTCTCAACATGTCTGGATTGTTAATCGCCTTCGCCATTGCTCCTTTTAATCGATCGACGAAGGAAGTAAAATTTTCCTCAGGTCCTTGCCGGATTGTCGTATAGCTGACCGGCGGACCATATCAAGTGACATGCCAAATAAAACATTTTTTGCCGTATTTTGAATATCTTTTAAAACTTCTTCTGGAATGTTGTCAGCCTGATCTCTCGGCTTAGACTGGTTTCCCTCCCCCGTCAGATGATCCATTGTGATATTCGCTTTGTTTGGATCATTTTTATAAGTCTCTAACAATTTAGTAAGTTCTCTTTTAAAACGTTTCTCCCAAATCCAATAGTGACTTTCGATTAACAAACTACTCATTAAGGTTTTCACGTCATCGGGGACATAAACTGATGTTTTGAATGTCGCTGTTACAAGTCCCTTAAAGTAAGAATGTTCCCTTCCAAATTCCCTTGCAGCCTTGCAGATTTCTTTTATAGTTTGTTGTGGGATAGGCTCCCACCTAGGGTTGGCTCCGGCCCTGTTATAGGTTACCGGAGCCGCCATCGGCAAGGCCTCGGCCGAAGCCTGTTGTGAGTAGGCCTCGGCCGTCCCCCCTTCCGGTCCCAGGCCATGGGAACCGGAACCCACCCCGTGGAAACCAGGAAGTTGGGTGGAGCTTGCCGGCGCAGGTAAAGTTGGGAATTGGGCGGGCTGAGGGACGGAAGGGGAGGAAACAGGGCGGGGCAAGGGTTGAGGAACTGGGAGGGGACCCGACGCATGATTGACATCTACGGCCGCGATGGGAGGGCCCGACGACATGTCAATCGACGCAGAAGGGGTGGGATAGGGGGCGGGATAAGAAGGTTGAGGGGTGGAGACCAAAGGATTCCCGCCAGCTGGTCCTGCGCATGCACTTGGAAGTCCGCAATGCGGCAAGGAAAGCCCAGCGCCATTTTGTGGCGCAGTCACAATTTGATTGCCGCCATCATTTTGTGGCATAGCAGTATTTCTGCTGCCGCCATTTTCGTATGGCGCAATCTGAAATTCCGTTAATGAACTATAAACCGGGGGTGGAGGTGCAACTGGCACAACTGGGGTCAGGGGAATAGGAATGGGGGCTTGGGTAGGGTCTGCGCCAGGAGGGCCCTTCCTGACACAGAGAGGGCTGGTGGATTCCCTTCTAAGATCGGAGCCTTCCTTGCTCTGGATTTCTCCCTTGTGCTCAGAGCTAACAAGGGGTATCTTTTCAGGGTCTCCCCCAAGGGAAGAAGGATTCGGGTTAGTGGGGTTAGGGTCGGCGTCAGATGAAAGGGTTTCAACATTCTTTAAACTGCTAACTTTGTCCCCATTATTTAAAAGAACTCTATAAATCATAATTTGTAATGCAAAAAACCTTTGAACATAAAGTTGTCCCAACTCTACCGTATCATTTAACTTAAAACCTACTTGATCCCAAAACTCTAAAGTAAAAACTTCTTGGGGGGCATCAAAAGGAACGTTTTGCACAATCCAGTTAACAAACTTTCTTAATAATCTCTTGTCATATTTCTCCCCAGATTTAACTAATTGAGCTTTCAAATTATAATAAAAGGAAAGCTCCTTCTCTCTCCTAGAGAAATGGTTTCCCATTTTTACTCTAGGGAGGTCTCCCCCACCTTTAAAATAAAATGAAAATGTGGCGGATTTTTGAATTGGAGCGCTTACCACGTCTGGTCGACCGCCGGCTTCTTCCCCTCTCTTCCTGAGGGCTGCAACACCGCCAAATAAATCCTTAAGGAGGTGGAGGGTCTTTGTGGTGCGAGCGTCTTCCCGTCTTCGAAGTCGGCGGAGACGGGGGTCGAAGCTCGACCTGCAGAAGTTGCTTTCTAAAACGAAAGGCAATTCTGCAGGGAGTGGCCCGCAACGGCGTCTTCACCGGTGTGTGGTGAGCTGTCTTCAGTAGATCTGCTATCTGCAGAACTACCACGTTGGGCGCCACCTGCAGCTTTCGGGTTTTCTTCCGCTAGCTCTGACCTTCAGCTGCAGCCTCAGAAACCCCCTAGGCCTTGTGCTAGGTGGTTTCCTATCGGCCCCTGTGTGTCCTCACAGTCCCGTCCCGGAGGATGGACAGCAAGGGAATCTTAGGAGATTCCACTAGGCGATAGGTGTGCAAGGGTCGCTTCAGGGTTTAGTTCTGAGTAGCCACAAAGTAAGGAGCGACTCGATGCTCTCAGCAACAGAGGTTTATTAACACTCTGGGACCTGAGGCAAAAGAGCCCCGAGAGGGTCCCGACAACATCTTAAATACCGACCACAGTAACCAATCAGGGAGCAGGTAAGGGGAGGAGTTGGGGAGGGAGCTTTCCACAATCACCAATCAGGTAAGGTCAGGGGAGGAGTTCAGGAGTGACAGCAAATCAGGGACTGAGGTACACAGAACTTTCTAGAAGTACATGTCAATCAAACTTATTAATGAAAGGTAATACAACCAGTAACAAACAAGGGGTGTCAACTTGGCTGTTAACATGGGAGTGTCTACAAACCGGGCTAAACCATAGTTGGTTTACTTGCAGGGGGGTGACTCCCTGATGGACCATTCCACCAGGAAGCCTTCGAGCCTTTAGGCTTCGCTTCTGAGTTAACAACTCCCACATCTCCCCCTTTCTTTTTATTTAAAAAAGCCCGTTGAACTAACGCTACTAAAACATTTTTTAAACAGGCAAACATACATAATATGATGACAACAACAATCAATATCCATAGCAATGATTTTAGCAAATCTGTGCCCCATTTTGATATTCCCCAGTCACTCAATAAATGATCTAACCAGTCTTTACTTTCTACCTTCAACTGAGTGAATTGTTCTTGTAATTGTTTCAGAGTGGCGTGGATACTCTGTGAGTGAGATGTGAGTGAGATGTTAAATTCATGCAGCATAGTCCTTCAAACTCCTCACACCCGTGCCCATGGGCGAGGAGTAAGAAGTCTATGGCTGCACGGTTTTGCAGAGTGGCGCGTCTAGTGGTTTCCCCGTCCTCCAATAGTTGAGCCAACGCACGGGATGTTAGGTTAGCTTGCTTGCCTAACCAACATTCGAGATGGCCAAGTTCCCCCAACGCCTTAGCTGCTGCTACCCAGGGCACTAGGACAGAGGCAGCCACCCTCTTAGAAAAACTCCAATGTTTTACTTCAGAATTACAACTTTCGTCCCAAATCGTAGCTTCTCTCTTTTGACGAGCCGAATCAGAAAATTTTTTCCATTGAAGAATTTTGGTTTTGTCGGGGGCCATGAGGGTTAGTCTTCCCATCGTGCACGGCCCTCCTTGGGGACGGGAGGGTATCCCAGCCCAGACTCTGTCGCCGCAGATAAGAAAAATTCCTTTGGGCAGAGCCTTAGGATCAGCAAGGGTCAGATGGAGAGTGCTGGCAGGAGACCATGGGTAAAATTTGGTGATGGTCCGGTTACACCATCTGCCATAATTATAATTTGATCTTTTCAGGGGGTGTACATCTTTTTTACGGATGTCCCCTATTCTAGCTCTATAATGCTCATTTCCACTCAATTCATATTTAAATTCAATGTAAAATCTGCTTCGAGATGCCCCCAATAAGTCCACCCTGGGCTCACTTGGTGCATGCAAGGTCTCTAGCCAGGCTCTCCCACTCTTACTGGATTACTATTCCCGTAAGAATGATGTCGCTTTCTTTGCAAGGGATAACACTAGATGATGGACATGGGGTCGGGTGGTGGACCCCATGTTCAAACACACATACTGTCTTGTTTAAGTGTCTTGGCCAGAGTTATCCAAACATTTTCTATTGTATCAGCCACCTCACCCCTTGGGGAATATCCAGAATGAATAAGGATGATCCCAGACTTCCATTTGAATATTGATTTTCAACTGTTGTTAAAACTAACATCATCAATATTCTTAAATAATCTGAACCACTCTCAATCCTCGGCACTTCCCATTCTCCCAACGGTGCCTCCATTCTTCTCCACCCCCCCTTTTAACTGAAAGATTATAACACTGGGATTGAATTATCAGGGAATGTTAGGTTAAACTAAAGGTAGGTAAGTAGGATAAGTAGGGAAGGATAGGGTAGGATAAATAATAAGGTCGTTCTGGGGGGGTTTCACAGAAACATGTTCACAGGCTGTTTCGTCGTTGCGGAGTGGTAAGTAGTCTTGGGTCTGGCACATCAGGTAAGTGTCGTCGTCGTTTTCTTCTTTTCCAGGCGTGTGTTGGGTTATCTTCTACGTCTATCGACAGGTTCTTTCTCTGACTTTCTACGAAAGGCCTCAATGCATTTTGGTTATCGGAATCCACTCTCTCGGACTCCTGAGTTGAAACACACAGGCGTGGTCCTCCCCCAAACAATTAAGGGGGTGCCGGACCTTGGATTTGATGGCTGTTCTCAGATCCTTTGAACAGCACAGGCGGCCTTGCTACTGCTAATTTAGAATTGGTCAATTTTTAAAGTGCCTGAACACGGGATGGCCTTGTATTCGTACAATTTAAAAAATTCAATGTAAAAAGAGCTTTGCAGAGGCGCTCAACGGGCGACTTCTCCTCTGCCCCTCCCCGCTGCTGTGCAAGGATTCTTTTTATATCTTGATGTTTCCTTTCTACAAGAGCTTGTCCGGTTGGAGACTGAGGGATACCGGTCGTATGTTCAACTCCCCAGGCCTGAAAGAATTGGCGCAGGGAGGCTGAAACATATGCAGGCCCAATATCGGTTTTGATGTGTTTTGGGATCGGTACAAAACGCCATGGAAATGTTTTTAACATCTTTACCTTTCGCCAGGGTGCGCTGAGAAAACGGTTCTCGAAAATGTATCAACGGGATACATGTATATATTTAAGTCTTCCAAATGGTTGAAAAATGCGTCACATCAGACTTCACATAATTCATTGGAATTCAACCCTGGGGTTAATTCCAGCATTAAAGGATGGCAGTTGATAAGTTTACAAGATGGACATATTAATGACAAGGTGGCCGTTTGGGCGATGAAACATCCCACGGAGCCATGCATTTTGGTGAAAAAATTGATGGCTCAGGCGAGCCTGCGCGAAAATGTCTGGAACAGTACATTTTGCAACAGGCATTGCCAGGGCATCGGCTCGCGCGGTGCCTTCTGATATAAAACCAGGCAATCCGGTATGTGATCTCACATGCATTATATAATATTGATGCTTGCGGTGGGAAAGGAGCTCTACGAGACGCGCAAGCAAGCCAAATAATCTTTTGTTTGGTACCTCCCTTAACAATGAATGTTCAGCTCTTGAAGCTACTCCGGCAACATATGCCGAATCGGTGACTAAATTAATTGGTCGCTCCTCAAACCTTTCGAATACTCGGACCACAGCAGCTAGTTCGGCGACCTGAGGGGAACCCTCGACCACTCGAACTTCCTCTTCCCACTTTAGGGTATCCGGATCTTTCCACGTCAAAACCGACTTATGGGAAGATCCGGAGCCGTCTGTGAAAACGGTCAGAGCATTCTTTATTGGGACTTTGCTTTGAACTGAATTTGGGGCCAACTCAAATTCTGTGTTAAACAATGGATGTTTCAATTTTTGATTGCCAATCTGGCCTGAGTAATTTTCAAGAGCAAGTTGGAGGTTTTCGCTCTCCTGGAACACTTCTTCAAACAGATTTTGTTTCCAGGGTAGTTGAATGTATGTGAAATCACATCCGGCTAACACGCGGAGTCGGTGCCGAGCCTTGACAACAAGCTCTGCCACCAATTCTTGTGGCCTGGATATAGTCTTGGATGGTTGATGAGGCAAAAAGATCCACTCCACTATCAGGAGGGACTCTTTAGCCTCCTTGTCCCATTGGAAAATCAGCCCATAATATTTAGGCGTCTTTCCCAGAACAGTAAAACGGAATGGTAGTGTTGGATTTACTCGGTGTGCATACTTAGTTGTGATGGTAAACATTACCTTGTCAATGACTTCATGGGCTTCTTTCGTCAGGTCAATGGGTGAATCCAACGCTTGTCCTCCGCTCAACAGCTTGAGAAGTGGCGACAGCTCAGACGTCTTCAGGCCCAAGAGAGGCCTGATCCAATTAATGGAGCCACATAATTGATGTAGTTCACGTAGTGTGGAGGGATGTTTTTCTATTTTCAGGAGTTGAGGAGATACCGTTGTTTCCGCGATCTTCATCCCGAGGTATTTCCATGGTGGTATCCTTTGTATCTTCTCGGGGTGTATCTCCATCCCGGCTCCTTCAATAACCTTAACAACCTCGTGAAGGACACTGTTTAGTCTATCATGATTTTGAGCACACACTAACACATCATCCATGTAATGTAAAAGATGAACGTCCGGAAATGCCTTTCTGATTGGGGAGAGCACTTCTGAGACATACCACTGGCAAATTGCCGGGGAATTTTTCATTCCCTGAGGCAAAACGAGCCAGTGATAGTGTCTCATAGGTGCCTCCCGGTTGGTTGATGGGACAGAAAAGGCGAATTTAGGCGCATCATTGGGATGTAACGGTATACTGAAAAAACAATCCTGGATATCAATGACTGCAAGCGGCCAGTTCTGCGGGAGCATCGTTGGAGAGGGTAGGCCAGGTTGAAGAGGGCCCATCTCCTCCATAACTTTGTTAACTGCCCTGAGGTCTTGTAAAAGCCTCCATTGATTTTTTCTAGGTTTTCTGATAACAAAAATGGGCGTGTTCCAAGGGCTCGTTGAGGGCACAATGTGGCCTTTTGCAAGTTGTTCATCCACAAGCTGTTCAAGAGCGAGCAACTTCTCTCCCCTCAGGGGCCACTGCTCCACCCTCACTGGCGTGTCTGTTAACCATTTAATGGGTGGGGTGGTGCGCGCCGCAGTGGCCCCGACTAAAAACCCTGAGGTGTTATTGGGATTTCTAGCCTAGCGCCCCATTGCTCCATGGCGTCTCGGCCCCACAACGTAAACCCTGATGGAACAATGTAAGGTCTTACTAGTGCTGTTTTTCCATCAGGCCCTTCAATGACAATATGAGATGTGCTCCTTTTTGGCGTAATTTGGCCCCCTACTCCAATCAGATCTCCAGTTGATGTTTTTGCTCCCCAGTCTGGTGGCCATTCAGTTTCTGCTATCACGGTGACGTCCGCTCCTGTATCTAGCATTCCCACACGGTTAATCTCGGAATGTCCATTTCTCAGTTGACATTGAAATACAGGTTTGTCTCTCCCAACGACACTTGTCCACCACACAAATGGTGTGCGAACGTCTCTAGGCAGGTTGTCAGGTAGCACGATCGCCTGTGCTAGCCACGTGTCTTTAGGGAGAAACCATGGAGTCGTATTTGGTTGAATTGTGATAGCAATGTTTTGTTTGGGTTTATAGGTCTTAACTTCAGGTATTATAAAAATCCCTGGCGGACTCTTACTTGAGTCCCCGATTATTAGGATTGTCAATGGTGTTTTGGGTGGATTTTTACTTGTGACAGCCACCTGTTGTGGTCCTTCTTCTGTAATATGTAAAGCAAAGGCACTCACCAACTGCAGTCTCTCAGAAGGAACTGGAGACTCGGTTCTCTCAACAGATGATGGATGTAGATGTTCATGCTGCTGCAGTGATGGTGTCACGTCGGCCGAAGGCGCAGTCCTTAATTTGTTGAAGGAGCGCGGGGCTGCTCCGCGCTCCCACACCTGTGTCCCTGCCAGTACGAGTCTGCTGGAGATGGCTGTGATGACTGCGGCACCCACCAGGGTGGTGTGGGTGGATACCATCCCCATGGTGGAGGCACTGGTGCTGACGGTTGTTGGACTACTGTGGAATTAGACTTGACAGGTGCATTAGTAAAAGTCTTATGTTGTTGTCTCTTTGGTTTGCGACATTCTTTTGCGAAATGTCCCACCTTATTACAATTATAGCATCGTCTTTCTTGCTGCTCTATGTCACCCTTTCTTGGTCTTTCCTCATCTATCATACATACATCTTTAGTCTTAACTTCACAGACACATTTATGTTTACAATTTTTGGTTTCTGGTTCAGTCACCTTTGGTTTAATTTGGGAGCACCTTTCTGTAATTTGTTCAGTTGTCGGGGGTGGATCGATGGGAAACATTTCAATAACTCTCCAGCATTGCTCATTGGCATTTTCTTTCGCCAGTTCAGTGAGCATTTCTCTCAACATGTCTGGATTGTTAATCGCCTTCGCCATTGCTCCTTTTAATCGATCGACGAAGGAAGTAAAATTTTCCTCAGGTCCTTGCCGGATTGTCGTATAGCTGACCGGCGGACCATATCAAGTGACATGCCAAATAAAACATTTTTTGCCGTATTTTGAATATCTTTTAAAACTTCTTCTGGAATGTTGTCAGCCTGATCTCTCGGCTTAGACTGGTTTCCCTCCCCCGTCAGATGATCCATTGTGATATTCGCTTTGTTTGGATCATTTTTATAAGTCTCTAACAATTTAGTAAGTTCTCTTTTAAAACGTTTCTCCCAAATCCAATAGTGACTTTCGATTAACAAACTACTCATTAAGGTTTTCACGTCATCGGGGACATAAACTGATGTTTTGAATGTCGCTGTTACAAGTCCCTTAAAGTAAGAATGTTCCCTTCCAAATTCCCTTGCAGCCTTGCAGATTTCTTTTATAGTTTGTTGTGGGATAGGCTCCCACCTAGGGTTGGCTCCGGCCCTGTTATAGGTTACCGGAGCCGCCATCGGCAAGGCCTCGGCCGAAGCCTGTTGTGAGTAGGCCTCGGCCGTCCCCCCTTCCGGTCCCAGGCCATGGGAACCGGAACCCACCCCGTGGAAACCAGGAAGTTGGGTGGAGCTTGCCGGCGCAGGTAAAGTTGGGAATTGGGCGGGCTGAGGGACGGAAGGGGAGGAAACAGGGCGGGGCAAGGGTTGAGGAACTGGGAGGGGACCCGACGCATGATTGACATCTACGGCCGCGATGGGAGGGCCCGACGACATGTCAATCGACGCAGAAGGGGTGGGATAGGGGGCGGGATAAGAAGGTTGAGGGGTGGAGACCAAAGGATTCCCGCCAGCTGGTCCTGCGCATGCACTTGGAAGTCCGCAATGCGGCAAGGAAAGCCCAGCGCCATTTTGTGGCGCAGTCACAATTTGATTGCCGCCATCATTTTGTGGCATAGCAGTATTTCTGCTGCCGCCATTTTCGTATGGCGCAATCTGAAATTCCGTTAATGAACTATAAACCGGGGGTGGAGGTGCAACTGGCACAACTGGGGTCAGGGGAATAGGAATGGGGGCTTGGGTAGGGTCTGCGCCAGGAGGGCCCTTCCTGACACAGAGAGGGCTGGTGGATTCCCTTCTAAGATCGGAGCCTTCCTTGCTCTGGATTTCTCCCTTGTGCTCAGAGCTAACAAGGGGTATCTTTTCAGGGTCTCCCCCAAGGGAAGAAGGATTCGGGTTAGTGGGGTTAGGGTCGGCGTCAGATGAAAGGGTTTCAACATTCTTTAAACTGCTAACTTTGTCCCCATTATTTAAAAGAACTCTATAAATCATAATTTGTAATGCAAAAAACCTTTGAACATAAAGTTGTCCCAACTCTACCGTATCATTTAACTTAAAACCTACTTGATCCCAAAACTCTAAAGTAAAAACTTCTTGGGGGGCATCAAAAGGAACGTTTTGCACAATCCAGTTAACAAACTTTCTTAATAATCTCTTGTCATATTTCTCCCCAGATTTAACTAATTGAGCTTTCAAATTATAATAAAAGGAAAGCTCCTTCTCTCTCCTAGAGAAATGGTTTCCCATTTTTACTCTAGGGAGGTCTCCCCCACCTTTAAAATAAAATGAAAATGTGGCGGATTTTTGAATTGGAGCGCTTACCACGTCTGGTCGACCACCGGCTTCTTCCCCTCTCTTCCTGAGGGCTGCAACACCGCCAAATAAATCCTTAAGGAGGTGGAGGGTCTTTGTGGTGCGAGCGTCTTCCCATCTTCGAAGTCGGCGGAGACGGGGGTCGAAGCTCGACCTGCAGAAGTTGCTTTCTAAAACGAAAGGCAATTCTGCAGGGAGTGGCCCGCAACGGCGTCTTCACCGGTGTGTGGTGAGCTGTCTTCAGTAGATCTGCTATCTGCAGAACTACCACGTTGGGCGCCACCAGCAGCTTTTTGGTTTTCTTCCGCTAGCTCTGACCTTCAGCTGCAGCCTCAGAAACCCCCTAGGCCTTGTGCTAGGTGGTTGCCTATCGGCCCCTGTGTGTCCTCACAGTCCCGTCCCGGAGGATGGACAGCGAGGGAATCTTAGGAGATTCCACAAGGCGATAGGCGTGCAAGGGTCGTTTCAGGGTTTAGTTCTGAGTAGCTACAAAGTAAGGAGCGACTCGATGCTCTCAGCAACAGAGGTTTATTAACACTCTGGGACCTGAGGCAAAAGAGCCCCGAGAGGGTCCCGACAACATCTTAAATACCGAACACAGTAACCAATCAGGGAGCAGGTAAGGGGAGGAGTTGGGGAGGGAGCTTTCCACAATCACCAATCAGGTAAGGTCAGGGGAGGAGTTCAGGAGTGACAGCAAATCAGGGACTGAGGTACACAGAACTTTCTAGAAGTACATGTCAATCAAACTTATTAATGAAAGGTAATACAACCAGTAACAAACAAGGGGTGTCAACTTGGCTGTTAACATGGGAGTGTCTACAAACCGGGCTAAACCATAGTTGGTTTACTTGCAGGGGGGTGACTCCCTGATGGACCATTCCACCAGGAAGCCTTCGAGCCTTTAGGCTTCGCTTCTGAGTTAACAACTCCCACATCTCCCCCTTTCTTTTTATTTAAAAAAGCCCGTTGAACTAACGCTACTAAAACATTTTTTAAACAGGCAAACATACATAATATGATGACAACAACAATCAATATCCATAGCAATGATTTTAGCAAATCTGTGCCCCATTTTGATATTCCCCAGTCACTCAATAAATGATCTAACCAGTCTTTACTTTCTACCTTCAACTGAGTGAATTGTTCTTGTAATTGTTTCAGAGTGGCGTGGATACTCTGTGAGTGAGATGTTAAATTCATGCAGCATAGTCCTTCAAACTCCTCACACCCGTGCCCATGGGCGAGGAGTAAGAAGTCTATGGCTGCACGGTTTTGCAGAGTGGCGCGTCTAGTGGTTTCCCCGTCCTCCAATAGTTGAGCCAACGCACGGGATGTTAGGTTAGCTTGCTTGCCTAACCAACATTCGAGATGGCCAAGTTCCCCCAACGCCTTAGCTGCTGCTACCCAGGGCACTAGGACAGAGGCAGCCACCCTCTTAGAAAAACTCCAATGTTTTACTTCAGAATTACAACTTTCGTCCCAAATCGTAGCTTCTCTCTTTTGACGAGCCGAATCAGAAAACTTTTTCCATTGAAGAATTTTGGTTTTGTCGGGGGCCATGAGGGTTAGTCTTCCCAACGTGCACGGCCCTCCTTGGGGACGGGAAGGTATCCCAGCCCAGACTCTGTCGCCACAGATAAGAAAAATTCCTTTGGGCAGAGCCTTAGGATCAGCAAGGGTCAGATGGAGAGTGCTGGCAGGAGACCATGGGTAAAATTTGGTGATGGTCCGGTTACACCATCTGCCATAATTATAATTTGATCTTTTCAGGGGGTGTACATCTTTTTTACGGATGTCCCCTATTCTAGCTCTATAATGCTCATTTCCACTAAATTCATATTTAAATTCAATGCAAAAATCTGCTTGAGCGGCCCCCAATAAGTCCAATTCCTGGGGCTCACTTGGTGCATGCGGCAAGGTCTTCAGCCAGGCTTCCCACTCCCTTACTGGATTGGGCTTTATTCCTGCAAGAATGATGTCGCTTTCTTGCAAGGGGATACCCACTAGACACGTGGACATGGGGTCGGTGGTGGACCCCATGTTCAAACACATACTGTCTTGCTTAAGTGTCTTGGCCAGAGTTATCCAAACATTTTCTTTGGGTTGTGGTATCAGCCACTCCTCGGCTCCTTGGGGAATATCCAGTAGAATGGTCAGGGCAAGGATGATCCTTAAGACTTCCATTTGAATATTGATTTTCAACCTGTTGTTAAAACGAACATCATCAATATTCTTAAATAATCTGAAACTAATTTTCAATCCCCTCGGCACTTCCCATTCTCCCAACGGTGCCTCCATTCTTCTCCACCCCCCTTTTTAACTGAAAGATTATAACACTGGGATTGAATTATCAGGGAATGTTAGGTTAGACTAAAGGTAGGTAAGTAGGATAAGTAGGGAAGGATAGGGTAGGATAAATAAGAAGGTCGTTCTGGGGGGGTTTCACAGAACATGTTCACAGGCTGTTTCGTCGTTGCGGAGTGGTAAGTAGTCTTGGGTCTGGCACATCAGGTAAGTGTCGTCGTCGCTTTCTTCTTTTCCAGGCGTGTGTTGGGTTCTCTTCTACGTCTATCGACAGGTTTTTTCTCTGACTTTCTACGAAAGGCCTCACGTACTTGGCCGGAATCCACTTCGGACCTCCTGGAGTTGAAACACAGGCGTATCCCCTCCCCCAAACAATTAAGGGTGCCGGACCTTGGATTTGATGGCTCTCAGGATCCTTGAACAGCACAGGCGGCCTCACTGCTAATTTAGAATTGGTCGAATTTTTAAAGTGCCTGAACACGGGGGGGGATGGCTCCTTGTCTGTACAATTTAAAAAATTCAATGTAAAAAGAGCTTTGCAGAGGCGCTCAACGGGCGACTTCTCCTCTGCCCCTCCCCGCTGCTGTGCAAGGATTCTTTTTATATCTTGATGTTTCCTTTCTACAAGAGCTTGTCCGGTTGGAGAATGAGGGATACCGGTCGTATGTTCAACTCCCCAGGCCTGAAAGAATTGGCGCAGGGAGGCTGAAACATATGCAGGCCCATTATCGGTTTTGATGTGTTTTGGGATTCCGAGTACAGAAAACGCCATCATGAAATGTTTTTTAACATCTTTGGCCTTTTCGCCAGGGTGTGCTGAGGCGAAAACGGCTCCCGAAAATGTATCAACGGATACATGTATATATTTAAGTCTTCCAAATGGTTGAAAATGCGTCACATCAGACTGCCACAATTCATTGGAATTCAACCCTCTGGGGTTAATTCCAGCATTAAAGGATGGCAGTTGATAAGCTTGACAAGATGGACATGTGGCCACGATGCTGCGGGCTTGCTCTAAGGACAGATGAAACATCCTACGGAGCGCCGCTGCATTTTGGTGAAAAAATTGATGGCTCAGGTGAGCCTGCACGAAAATGTGTGGAACAGTACATTTTGCGACAGGCATTGCCAAGGCATCGGCTCGCGCGTTGCCTTCTGATATAAAACCAGGCAATCCGGTATGTGATCTCACATGCATTATATAATATTGATGCTTGCGGTGGGAAAGGAGCTCTACGAGACGCGCAAGCAAGCCAAAT
>JAVTVJ010001123.1:0-205231 GCA_034509425.1 Eopsaltria australis | reverse complement strand
GAAGGTTTAAAAACATCCAAGGAAGCTTAACACAATGAAGATAATAACTAAAATCCAAAGCAAAGTCTTTAAAATCTGCTATAAAAGAAACAAACTTTGTTAAAGCATTGTCTCTCTACAAGTCTGGGGATGATCAGGGTACGGGAGGTTGGGGTCTGGGAGGTACATGGGGCAGGTTTGGGGAGAGTCTAAGGGGAAGGTATCAAAAAGAAGGGTCTCAGTGATTTTCTTGATCGCTGTCAAAGTCTGGAGTCTTCTTTTTCCTTCTCTTCCACGCTGATCTCTGCGGAGCAGCGTCTGTTGGTAGAGTCGTCCGGGTCTGTTCTGGGGGACGCGTCGAGTGGAAAGTTGTGACACCGACTAACTTCCGCCGTCATGGTCCAAGCAACTGGTCATTCGGGATCGCCTCTGATGGTGTTTCCAGTGGCATGGGTGGTGATGGAGAGCAGGACACAGTAGATTCAGCTTTTAATTTCTTTGAGGAGCGCGGTGCTTATCCGCGCTCCCTGATGCGTTTCCCAAATGGGATGGAGCATGTGGTGTCCAGGAGCCTGTGGAAGACTTAGGTGGAGGATGATTAGAACTGCTCAGCAGGCTTTGAAGCTGCCGCTTCCATATCTTTTCCCACACCCAATACCAAGCCTTAACTAAAATACTTGTCATGATTGTTTTTATATCAGATGGGACCAGCACCGCTGCATTAAAGGTGGAATTCAGTACACTTTTAAAGTAAGGAGAATCTCTCCCAAACTCTCTCTCTACCTTGCAAAGCTCTCGCAAGGCTGCAGGTGACAGTGGTTCCCATCGGGGGATGTTACCCTGCTGGTTGTACATCACCGGCGCCACTACAGGGCTTAACTCACCAGCCGCACCGCAGGCTCTAGCCTCTCCGCTTCCGGGTCCCCAGTCATGGGAACTGAAAGGGAGGGCGTGGGAATCTGGAAGTGGGCGGTGGTTAGGGGCGGGACTGCAGTTGGTATGGGCAGTCCAGGCGCGCGGTGGGGCGGGGAGCTCCCTCGGGCAGGGGCGGGGACCTCCGGCGCAAGGGGAGGGACCCGACGCGAAGACATCATCGGCCGCAGGGGGGGAACCCGACGCAGGGCCAACCGACGCGAAGGGGAAGGAACCGTGGGAGGAGCTGGGAGGGTTCGCGGGCTTTCGGCTTGAGGCTGCGCAGTGGGTGCAAGGGTGGCGGCACAACGCCACGAGGCCGCCGCCATCTTTAAAACCACAGCCATTTTGTAAAGTAGAACAATGGGGGAGCGCAACCGACGCAATTTGGACTGAGGGCTCGGAGAAAGGGTTTGGGGTAAAGTTCGCTATGAGGGAATCAGTCTCATAGCGGGGAGAACCGAGGGGCGCGCTTTCCTGCAGCGGGGAAGAGGGATTGGGAAAAGGGGAATTAGGAACATGGAATGGGTGAATCGGGGATTCCAAACTTTCCCGACAAATACGCAAAGTATCACAAATAAAATCAACAACGGAAAAAATTTTCAAACTGAAACATCACTCCCGCTCTCTACTGCCCGTAAACATTTTTCTACTAAGTTCCAAAAACCCAGAATTTTAACAGAAGAAGAAGCAAAAGGAACATAAACAAAAATCCACTTAACAAAACGTTTCCAAGCCCTCGTATTAACTTTCCCATTTTTTAACTTCAAGGTTTCTTGAACTTGGATATAAAACTCCTGCTCCGTCCGGGACAACTTAATACCCATTGTCTCCGAAACGGAGCCTCCTTACTCTTTTGAAACTGTACAACAAAACTAAAAACTCTCCCCCCGAGCCTGATTCCCGCTGCTTATCGCGGACGCCGAACCTCACCGCTTGCGAGCGGATCTTGGTTCCTCGATCCTGGCTTCAGTTGCTGACACCGGCTCCAGAGGAAGAAAAAAAAAAATCCAAAAGAGTAAGGGTCTTTGGGATCGTTAGTCAGCTTCAGCTAGCGTGCTCGCTCCACAACGGTTACTGATGCCCCTTCCAAGTCCACCACTAGAACGTGGAGGTCCTCGTCAGGGGAAGCGGCTTCCCAAAGGCGCAGTCCGGATCGCTGCAGCGGTCAAGGTCGCTCACAGGGAACCACGAAAAATCAAAGTCCCAGTTCGGGGCGCCACTTGTTGCGTTCCCTGCTTTTTATCCCGCTCTGGTCCCGGCGGCAGAGCGCTAGCGCGACCCTGGAAAGCCGTTCGATTTCCGATCGATAGGGCTTAACCGGGGAGCCGACTACGGGCACCGCTAGTCTGCTTTCGGGCTGAGGAGTTGTTGCCCTCAGAGCACGGCAGGATAGCAAAGAACTACCCAAAGAAGGAGGACCCTTAGTATGAGAGTTCAGTAGGTTTATTACCCCCAAGGGAGCTCAGGGACTAAGAGCCCAGAATAGCTCATTCCATGGGTATTTAAGGGAGGAATAACATCCAATAAACTGAGGGCACAGGGGCAATACAAGGGAGGGACCAGGGTGCATAGTCGAATGAGGTTTAGGGAGGGGAGGGGGGTAGAGAGAACAACGAATGAACAAGGGGGTAACAGGGAATTTTCCAGAACTGGGATATATAACAGACAAGTCAAGGAACCAATAGCAGGAACTTGGGGTTCGTGGCTTGGTGGTCTAAACCATTGTCTCTGGCAGCTCAGGGGGGAAATTCTCTGTCTGTGGAACATGCCACCAGAAGTCCTCATCCTCTGCAAGTCTATGGAGGGACTCTAATCCTTCCTGGTTCAGAACCACCGCTACATCTCCCCCTGTTTTTTTACTTAAAGAAAGTGACTTCTTAATAAAAGAAATGATGAAGGCTTTAAAACATCCAAGGAAGCTTAACACAATGAAGATAATAACTAAAATCTAAAGCAAAGTCTTTAAAATCTGCAATAAAACAAACAAACATTATTAAAGCATTGTCTCTCTCTCCCTCTCTGTCTCTCTACAAGACTGGGGATGATCGGGGTACGGGAGGTTGGGGTCTGGGAGGTACATGGGGCAGGTTTGGGGAGAGTCTAAGGGGAAGGTATCAAAAAGAAGGGTCTCAGTGATTTTCTTGATCGCTGTCAAAGTCTGGACTCTTCTTTTTCCTTCTCTTCCACGCTGATCTCTGCGGAGCAGCGTCTGTTAGTAGAGTCGTCCAGGTCTGTTCTGGGGGACGCGTCGGGTGGAAAGTTGTGACACCTACTAACTTCCGCCGTCGTGGTCCAAGCAACTGGTCATTCGGGATCGCCTCTGATGGTGTTTCCAGTGGCATGGGTGGTGATGGAGAGCAGGACACAGTAGATTCAGCTTTTAATTTCTTTGAGGAGCGCGGTGCTTATCCGCGCTCCCTGATGCGTTTCCCAAATGGGATGGAGCATGTGGTGTCCAGGAGCCTGTGGAAGACTTAGGTGGAGGATGATTAGAACTGTTCAGCAGGCTTTGAAGCTGCCGCTTCCATATCTTTTCCCACACCCAATACCGAGCCTTAACTAAAATACTTGTCATGATTCTTTTTATATCAGATGGGACCAGTACTGCTACATTAAAGGTGGAATTCAGTACACTTTTAAAGTGAGGAGAATCTCTCCCAAACTCTCTCTCTACCTTGCAAAGGTCTCGCAAGGCTGCAGGTGACAGAGGTTCCCATCAGGGTTTGTTACCCTGCCGGTTGTACATAACCGACACCACTGCAGGGCTTGACTGACCGGCTGCATCGCAGGCTCCAGCCTCTCCACTTCCTGGTCCCCAGTCGTGGGAACTGAAAGGGAGGGTGTGGGAATCTGGAAGTGGGCGGTGGTTAAGGGCGGGACTGCAGTTGGTATGGGCTGTCCAGGCGCGCAGTGGGGCGGGGACCTCTGGCGCAAGGGGAGGGACCCGACGCGAAGACATCATCGGTCGCGGGGGGGGAACCCGACGCAGGGCCAACCAACGTGAAGGGGAAGGAACCGTGGGAGGAGCTGGGAGGGTTCGCGGGCTTTCGGCATGAGGCTGCGCAGTGGGTGCAAGGGTGGCTGCACGGCGCCACGAGGCCGCCGCCATCTTTAAGATCACAGCCATTTTGTAAAGTAGAACAATGGGGGAGCGCAACCGGCGCAGTTTGGACTGAGGGCTCGGAGAAAGGGTTTGGGGTGAAGTTCGCTATGAGGGAATCAGTCTCATAGCGGGGAGAACCAAGGGGCGCGCTTCCCTGCAGCAGGGAAGAGGGATTGGGAAAAGGGGAATTAGGAACATGGAATGGGTGAATCGGGGATTCCAAGCTTTCCCGACAAATACACGAAGTATCACAAATTAAAATCAACAACGGAAAATATTTCCAAACAGAAACATCACCCCCTCTCTCCACTGCCCGTAAATGTTTTTCTACTAAGTCCCAAAAACCCAGAATTTTAACAGAAGAAGCAGAAGCAAAAAGAACATAAACAAAAATCCACTTAACAAAATGTTTCCAAGCCCTCTTATTAGCTTTCCCGTTTTTCACCTTCAGGGTTTCTTTAACTTGGATATAAAACTCCTGCTCTGTCCGGGACAACTTAATACCCATTGTCTCCGAATCAGAGCCTCCTTACTCTTTTGAAACGGTACAATGAAACTAAAAACTCTCCCCCCGAGCCTGATTCCTGCCGCTTATCACGGACGCTGAACCTCACCGCCTGCACGCGGATCTTGGTTCCTCGATCCTGGCTTCAGTTGCCGACACCGGCTCCAGAGGAAGAAAAAAAAAATCCAAAAGAGTAAAGGTCTTTGGGATCGTCAGTCCGCTTCTGCTAGCGTGCTCGCTCCAGAAGGGTTGCTGACGCCCCTTCCAAGTCCACCACTAGAACGTGGAGGTCCTCTTCAGGGGAAGCGGCTTCCCAAAGGTGCAGTCCGGATCGCTGCAGCGGTCGGGGTCGCTCACAGGGAACCACGAAAAATCAAAGTCCCAGTTCGGGGCGCCACTTGTTGCATTCCCTGCTTTTTATCCTGCTCTGGTCCCGGCGGCAGAGCGCTAGCGCGACCCTGGAAAGCCGTTCAATTTCCGATCGATAGGGCTTAACCTGGGAGCCGACTACGGGCTCCGCTAGTCTGCTTTGGGGCTGAGGAGTTGTTGCCCTCAGAGCATGGCAGGATAGCAAAGAGCTACCCAAAGAAGGAGGACTCTCAGTGTGAGAGTTCGGTAGGTTTATTACCCCCAAGGGAGCTCAGGGACTAAGAGCTCAGAATAGCTCATTCCATGGGTATTTAAGGGAGGAATAACATCCAATAATCTGAGGGCACAGGGGCAACACAAGGGAGGGACCAGGATGCGCGGTCGAATGAGGTTTAGGGAGGGGAGGGGGGAAGAGAGAACAACAAATGAACAAGGGGGTAACAGGGAATTTTCCAGAACTGAGATACATAACAGACAAATCAAGGAACCAACAGCAGGAACTTGGGGTTCGTGGCTTGGTGGTCCAAACCACTGTCTCTGGCAATTTTGGGGGGGAAACTCTCTGTCTGTGGAACACGCCACCAGAAGTCCTCGTCCTTCCTGGTTCAGAACCACCGCTACACAGGGTTTTTGTAGAAATTGCACTACAAGAAGAAGGCTGGGTTTTGTCCCTCTCCCTTCTTGCTTTTTAACCCAAACCTTAAAATAGAGGCTCAAATATGTCTAATGTTTATTTTTTTAAGCTATGCACAACCATGATGGGCAATGGTAAGTGAACATGCTGTAGTTCGGTGTGAAGCCTGGATGTAGGCTGCAAGCAGAACACGTCAGAATCGAGACTCTTCTGGAGTTTGTTGTAAATACTGTGCTAGTAGGACACAAAAGATTATGCAGTTGTATTTGGGTTAAACTCTGTGGACCTTTGCTTAGGTTCTAGGGGGGTAATAAATTTGTTATTCAGGTGTAACAAGTTTGTAATGCAAGCGCAATCAGATAACAAGAAAATGTCTGCTTTTGCCATGTAGAACTAGCTACTAGTGGTACATTTGATGAAATGCCTTGTGCAGGTCATGTGTGTGTATGTGAGAATGACTGAAGACCGCTAAACCCAGAAAGCCTGACTTGTAGTTTTGGTTTTTATAAAGCTCTTTGTGGAAAGCTACATGAACAACAGAGCTCACATGAGCACAGGTAACTTTGACATATGCAGGAAGTGATTCCACGCTTAGCATTAGTCTCCTCTAATACTTTGGTGATTAAAATCTGCCTAGGTATTTTAAATAATTAGTCTGAGATTTTTTAAATCTATTTTATTTTCCCCCAAAGTGCCTCATGTCCTGGTTCATCTGGTACCAACAACTAGTAGATATTTATATGTACTGGGCTGTGTTTATGCAGCCATATTTCTGACTCCTTGTAGAGCAGGGTTTGTTCATGGAAGCTGGTATTATTGTCACACCAGGGGAAGCCACTATGCTGGTAAACAAGCAGCAGGATAATAAGCTGCACATTACATATGTTTTGCAGGATGCAATCTACTTCCTTGTGTTATTTCTAGAGTGGGTGTGCCTGCGCAGAAGGCAAGCATTGTTCTTAGGAGGAGTCCTGATGCAATGAGATGCTAATGCTATTAGCTATTGTATTAAAAGAAAAAGGAGAACATTTACTTGAGTCTCACTGGAGGATTTCATGCTTACTGTCATCCATACAGATTAAACGTCCTTGGTTGGGGAGCAAAGCCAGTGAAGAGGATGGAAAGTGTATTCTATCACTGCTCTGTACGTGTTTGTGTGTGGTCCTTAGGTTACCAATAATTAAAGAGTGAGTGGAAGCTGTTTCTTCTCATCCCTAACCTCTCAATCTTACCCCCAGTTAAAACAATTATCTTCTCAGTTCTCTAATTTCAAATGCTGGGTTGGGGCAGAGGAGGTGAGAGAGAGGTTATACTTAATTTCTTCAGAGTGGCTGCTGAGCCAGGGAGCAGTTCCTTTGATGCCAACTTAAACTCTTGGTTGACCTTGTAGAAGCCTGCACTTAAAGTTGTATGTAATAAGGACTCCTTCTTGTGTGAGAACAAGGATGTTATATCTTGTGTTTAATTTTATGCTTCTTTTATAGAAAAGTAGTTCATAATTTTACAGCAACTTTTCTCAATTCTGGAGTTAATCTCATTGAAGCATGCTCAGCAGCCTTCTACAGCAGTAGATGGGCAGCCTGATATTCCAGATTTCTACAATGTCACTTTTTTCCTTACAGTGTATTACTTAACAGGCACCTAAGGGTAAGTGAGCTCTGCTGAAGGGTTGCGCTGCAGTGACACTCTGGAAGGTGTAATCCGTCAACTCACACCACAACATTTTGTGGAAAGCAGTCTAGAATTATTTTGTGTGTTAACTGGGCTTTCTCCAAAGAAAGTGTAAACCATTATTTGAATAAAATTAAAGCCAGATAAAGGACTGGACTCTTTCCTGGAGTGTGCACAAATCTTCACCATTGTATGACCTTTTGGAAGATGCTTGATGTCGGTATGGAGTGAGGTGACGTGGTGGGAAGTGATGTAGTGTTTTGAAAAGCCTCACTTCCCAGAAGGTACCAGGTCTCCTGCGAGCTGTTGTTTGTGAATCTACACCTGCTGCTTAGTTAAGGTTTGTGTTTGGCCCCTGGGGATATTTGAATGTGGGAGAAAGGGCCTACTCCCAAACTTCTGGAAATGTGAGAGCTTTTGCAATGGTGAGGAGCAAATGAGGAGCTGAGATCTGTGTCACTGTACTGGCACCCAAGTGGTGGCTGGCCACAGGCTGAGCATGGGCTGGGGCTGTAGATCAAGGATGTGGTGGTGCTGGCCTGGAGATCCAAGGTTGCCAAGAGGAACTCGGTCACACCTGCTGCTTGCATTCCTGTGCATATGCCTGACAGACTGCAGGTGAACTGTTGTATTCAAACAGAAAAAAAATATTTTTCTTGCAAGTCATATGTGGGACAGTTAAAGTATTTCCATTTTGGTCTAATGTGAAGGACAGAACGCATATACTGGCTTTGTTAAATACAAGTTGGTTTTGAGTAAGTTTGTAAGTTGTCTTTGGTAGGTATAACTCCTCCTAACTTTAAATATAGCCACATACATGTTTAGAGGCCTGAGATCTCATTTGATATTTCTTTCATGCTGTTGCAGAATCTCTTAGTGGTAATATTGTATTTTAACCCCATCCAGCCTCCAAGCCTCACACAGCCCCAGGATAGGTTAAGGTGGTACTGAAATTGGCCAGATAAAAACTTTCTAACACAGTTTTGAGTATTAGAAAGCAGGAATTCTTTATTGCAGCCATGGTCTCTTGGAGGATCTCTCCTCTAGTCAAGTGCCCTGGTAAACTAGCATTTTTATCATACACGCCGATTACATATTCATTAGCTATCCCTGCTTACTTGATCTGCATGTGTTACTTCATTTTACATAGTTGCAACCCTTATTGGAAGTCCTTATGTGTTCTTCAGGGTCTGCTGCTTCATCTGTTGAGGATGATTAGCATCATATAGCAGCGTTTCACTGCAGAGAAAAGGTCAGTGTGGCATTTACTAAAGACTGCCCCTGCTGCTTGACATTTCAGCATCATGTGTGGCTGAATGTGCAGCCTGGAAAATGGGAAGAAATGAGGACATGCACAGGCGAAGGAGGCTTCATTTGAGAAGAAGTGACCATGGGGGTTGATGATGTCCATAAGTTGATTTGTATTGTGCGCTCTTTTAAGATTCTTCTCCCTCTTTCTTATTTTTTCAGCTCATGTATAAGCAATTGTCTTTCTCTGTCCCCTCCCTACTTCTTTAAATGGAGAACACAAGTTTAGGTTTAGATGACAAATGAATTTTTAAGCAATGTATTCTTTGAAACTCCTTCATTGAAATATTTGTGTTGTTTTCTGCTTGCTTGGGTGTGTTCCTGCATGGCAGAGGAACCTCCCTGTCATTTTGACTGAGTATGAGGGGGATGTCACTTCCTCTGTTTGTTCATCTGTGTCATTTCAAGGTAGGTGGGCTGTGACTTTCCTTGTCAGTATATCTGCTTTAAGCAGCTATGAGACTCTTTTTTTGCCCCTCCCTAGTGGCTGTGGTTCAATGTCCATAAGAAGACAGCTACAGAGTGAAGTTAGTACCCTAGAGACAGAGCAGGGCAGCCTCTAGAACCTCTAACAGTCCCTGTGCAACACCTGAATTCTGATCAACTTTTGACAGATCTTTAGGGACACTAGCTCATTGCAGAGGTTAGTAGAGGGTTTTTGATCATACTGGGTTTATTCAGAAAAAGCCCTTTCCAGTATCTCTTTGTGGGGTTTTATTTGATACAGACATCCCAGTATTTTGTGTTACTCTTGTTTTTAGCAGTCTAGTTCAGGAAGTCCCAGAAAATATGGAAACATAACCACATACTTCAGATGATTTTTGGGCTAAGTAGAGGTCTGGAGTGACAGATTATAGAGGCAAGTAAGACAGAACTGTTCTGACTTTCCTGCTTTTGAGCATGGCTGAGATCTATCTGTGCATCTCCTGTATCACAGCAGCTGTTCTGAGAGAAGCATTTGGAGTTCTCCAAGAAGCATGTTTCATAGATTCTTCACATTTCACATGTTCCTTGAACAGCTGCGCTGTGATAAAGAACTTCTTTCAACAGGTCATGTTTAAAATCTTAACTATCTTTTAAAGAACTTGATATTTTAGCAGTGTGCTAAACTTCACAGAATTGGGAGAACTTTCTCCTCAAAGCTTGGAGATTTATATGAA
This sequence comes from Eopsaltria australis, assembly GCA_034509425.1. NCBI lineage: Eukaryota > Metazoa > Chordata > Aves > Passeriformes > Petroicidae > Eopsaltria > Eopsaltria australis. Next base: position 195,587 of record JAVTVJ010001123.1, on the reverse strand, counting down.
AGCATCCTTCAGTGTACTGGGTTTCATGCATAAAGCTATCTACATCTGCATGATTGAGATCTTGTTCCTCCTGCAAGATAAACAGATGAATCTGTGTAATCATCAAACCTAGAGGAAGCTTCACCTTCTATTAAGTGTGTCTTTTGGAAATCAGTACTTTAAACTCAGTCTAAATGTTGTTTGATCCAAGGCTTCATTTGAAGTGAGCTGGGTTTGACCATTTTATATAACATTGCAGTTTTTGAATAAGTCTGCCTCATCCATTTGCTGTCCAGATCCTTTTTCCATTCAGAATTGTTGTGGAGAGCTTTGAATTCTTGAGATTTAAGATATCATTGTCTGAAATTTTTAGTAATCTCCTTAATTTAGCAATGATATTTTCTGGGCTATTGAAGAATATGATAGCATGTATTTTCTACACGCCTTGAGTCTGCTGATGTAAGTAATTCTGCAAACCTGATTGTTGATTTAATAGCATTTAATAGCATTTTCAGTACTAATTTTGGTAAACCTTCACCAGCAAATTATGGTGAATTTTCCATGTGTTTCAGGGATGTTACAATTGGCTTTCGGGCAACGCTGCCTAGTGTATTTGAAAGAAGAGAGGAGGAGGGCTTCGTGGTCTGGCATGGTTCGTAGGGGATGGCAGCTTGACCAAAGGAAACCTGCCGGTGTTTCAGTCGATCTGCGCTTTGGCAGCAGGTTATGACCAAGAGCCAAAAATTAGCATCCGAATGATTTGGTGCACTTCTCTAAGCTCACTGCCCTCACACCACGTAACTGCCATCCCCCAGCTGAGAAGTGTTTCATGTTTGCCTGGTCCAGAGGTAAATGGCTATACAAAATTTGCGGTTGTGTATTACTGAATTTGAGGTTGTGTGTTGGAGGGTAGAGGTTAATTTATGTTGGTTTCAGATGGTGTTAAACCCAAGGAGGGCTTTTGATACATGTCCTGTGCAGTTTTCTGAAGAGATAGTTGTGAGTAAATTGTACCTTCTTCAGTGTCCTGGGTTGGCCAAGGAGCTGTCAGTCTTGGAAGTGACCCGTGCTGCAGGAAGTAATACAACTTCGTTCCTGGAAAAGAGAACCAATAACCAGGTACTTCTGAGTATGGATATGTAGGCCAACCAATTAAAAGTTGATCCACCTTTGAGAAAAAAAACCTATATAAGCAGAGGAATTTTTGAGCTCTTCCTCTTGGCCTTTCTGCTTTTCAGAGAGAAGCAGCTCCTCTGTTTCTCTCTCCAGTAAGACTGGGCCTTTGCCCACCCCTCCCCCCCCAGCCCCCCAAGGTGGGGAGAAGGGGGATTTGGAGTTGCTGTTGAGCCTTTTGGGGTTTAGACACAGCTGGGTCGTAAATCCCAACCACGGCCAGTCAGGGCCTGCTTTCACTCCCCTGTAGCCCGGACGCTGGAATGCTGGACTCGGGATGCTGGAATAGGGTTCTTGAACAGCGCGGGCAGAGACCACATGAGCATCGCAAGGCCTGAGAGAGAGAGAGAGAGATTAACCCTCTCCCATGCCCAGATGAAACTTCCAGACACCCATCCTTCCCTGCACAGAGAGAGAAATGAGAGAGGACACCTACAGAAATGCAGCATATATACTCTAAAGTCAGTGATGGAAGCAGAACCGACGCCTAGAGGGAGGAGCATGAGAAGTGCTTCAATAATAAAGCTGAAAATTCTTTCGTGAAACCATGGTTGGGACTAAGCTAAAATATTCCCTGTAATATATGAGAAAATGGTCCAAAGGGGGGATGTGATGTTCTAACAATTGCAGCCAGTGAGCCAAGGCACCTGTGTAGAGATAAGTAGATGCTGAAGTAAGTGCAGCCTGATGAGGAGCCTGAGCAGAGATAGAGAAGAGGCTGTGACCCAGAACCCTTGCCCCATGGAATGCCAGAGAACTTGTGTTGCCAGGAGAACTTGTGTTGCAACAGAAGACGGTGTCCTGGGTTAGTCAGGAGGGGTCAAAATCTAGGAAGTTATCTATGCGGCAGGAAGTAGTACAACTTCCTTCCTGAGAGAGAGAGCCAATAACCAGGTAGTTTTGATATGTAGGTAAACCAATTAAAAGTTGATCCGCCTTTGAGGAAAAAGTCATATATAAACAGAGGACCTCTGAACCTCTTCCTCTTTTGCCTGTTGTTGCTCAGAGAGAAGCATCTCCCTGCTTCTGTCTCTGGTAAGGCCCCCCCTCCCCTCCCCCAGAGGGATGGGGGGAAGGGAGGTTTGGAACAGCAGTGCAGCTGTAGCTGGGCGTGGGGAAGGAACTGGCCCGGGCTCTCAGCAGAGGCAGTTCAGCTGGGCTGACATGCATGCTCCAGTGGGCAGGGGCTGGGCCCTTCTGCTCCAGGCCCTGCTCTCCAGGCCACACCGGACCAAGCCAGCTTCACAGAGCCAGGCCACAGAGACTCTGAGTACTTCTGCCACCTGGCTCAGACTTTTCAAACAGCCCGACAGAAACCACGTGGTTGTCACCATGCCGGGAAGATAGAGAGAGAGAGAGAGAGAGAGAGAGATTAACTCTATCCATGCCTGGACTACACTCCCAAACACCCATCCTTCCCTGCACAGAAAGAGTAACGAGTGAGGACATCTACAGGAATGCAACCTAGAGACTTCAAGTCAGTGAAGGAAGCAGAACTAATACCTAGAGGGAGGAGCATGAGAAGTGCTTTGTTAGTGAAGCTGAAAATTCTTTTGGAGAACCATGGTTGGGAACTGAGCTAATAAATTACCTGTAATATATGAAGAAATAGTCCAAAGGGGGGATGTGAGGTTCTAATTGCAGCCAGTGAACCAAAACACCTGGGTAAAGACAAGTAGGTGTTGAAATAAGTACAGCCTGATGAGAAACTAGAACCAGGAGAGACGAGAGGCTGTGACCCAGAGCCCCGGTCCCGGGGAATGCCAGAGAACCTGTGTTGTCAGGAGAACCTGTGTTACTAAACACAGAAAAAGGTATTTTCTTTGTTGCTACAACTGAACTGTGCATCCGTAAAAAGGTACCCCATGGACTGTTCATGACCCAGCATAGTGGCTGTGGGAAGGCTACTGGTGTGGGATGGATCCACCACAAGCAGATCTTTCTTCCAGGCAGCAGCTGGTGGTGAGGCTGAAGACGCATATAAAACTGTATTTTCTTATAGAGAATCCATGGTATAAGCAAAAGGGACTTCTCTCCCTAAATGAACTGAGACAAAGACTATTTCAGAGGTGGTAAACTGACTGCAAGTCAAAGTGTTGTCTTTTGGTGTGTTGTCAGGGAGAAAGAAATGGAGAGATGTGGGGAGGAGGAGTGGTTTGAGGAGTTTGTTCTGGTTTTTCTTGTTTTTTTCCTTTGTCTTAGGTTTATTAATAAACTTTCTTTATATTCTATAAAGTTTGAGCCTGCTTTGCCTACTCCTTATCCTCATCTCACATCAAACATCAGGTAAATTTTGATAAGTGTGCCAGAAACTTGAATAGGCAAACTGAAAACCACTACAGAAGGGGATGTTCTTTGCTGCTGCAATAGAACTGCTCATCCTTAAAAGGGTACCCCATGGACTGTCATGACCCCCTGTAGTAGCTGTGGGAAGGCTACTAGTGTAGGGGGAGGGATCTTCCACAGCAAGCAGATTTTCCTCCCGGGCGGCTATTGGTTGTGAGGCTGAAAACCATAAAAACTGTATTTTCTTATAGAGAGTCCATGGCATAAGCAAGAGAGACTTCTCTCCCTAAATGAACTGAGAAAAGACTATTCTAGAGGTGGTAAACTGACTAAAAGTTGAAGTGTTGTCTTCTTGTATTGTCAGTGAGAAAAAAATGGAGAGGTGGGGGAAGGAGAGGTGGTCTGAGGGTTTTGTTCTGGTTTTTCTTGGGGTTTTTTTCCTTTTTTTGGTTTATTAATAAAATTCCTGTATATTCTTCAAAGCTTGAGCCTGCTTTGCCTACTCCTGATCCTTATCTCACAGCAAAAATGGAGTAAATTTTGGTAAGTGTGCTGGCATTTGGCCAGAGACTCGAATAGGCGAACTGAAACCACTACATCCAGAAAAGTGCTTTGCAGTGCACTGACAAGCACAGCTGAGCAAATAGCAAGACAGCATTTCGGTTCATGGACTCTTTGATTTTGGTTTTGCCCTGATCTTGGGAATCTGGAAGATAAGAACTTTGATAACCCCTTAACATTAGTGTCTCATAATTCCTAGAGGCAGCTGTTGAGCAGAATATGGTGTTTTGCAGCCCTCACGTCAGAAGATACTTCATGTGAAGAGATACTCCAAAGTCTATCATTCTAATATAACTCTGAACAGTTTTCTTCCCTAGTAGATGGAAACAGAGATTTTGGAAGACAAGGAAGAGCAGGGTAACTGACTTCTACTGTGTTTTAGATAATGCTAAAGCAAAAGAAGATGGGCAGATGCTGTACTCCAGGATGTGTTTAGGGGTTTCATGCATAGCAGTGAAAAGTCAGTTTTCCTTTTAATAGCTTGATTTAAGACAGGTCTGGGCTGTAGCTATGGCAGGTAATTGCATTGCCCTGTAACGTTGCACAATTTTGTTAAAAGTTACGTTTCCTGTTCTACACAGGAATTATGCAAATAGCTTGTAACAGTGGTGTCTGAGGTTGTTTCTAAGTACATGAAAGAGAAATAACAAAGCTTGGTTGGAATAGAGGTACTTTTCAAGTGGTGTGTTATAAATGCATGCAGCTTGATTTGTTCCAGGCTGCCTGGCTCTTAAGGAGGTTTCCTGTGTTCTGTGTGTGTCAGAGTCCATTTACTCACAGTTCTGTACTCCAGACAGTAATACTCAAGCTAACAGCAGGGTTTCTGCTGACACTTCTGCAAGCATGCTGGATGAGAGCAAATAACAACCTTACTGTGCGAGAAATAACTGGAGCCCACAGAGAACAGCAGCATCCTTTGGTAGGAGTGACCATGAGCTTGTTTCTGCAGTTAGTGTGTGTGGGCAGTTCCCATTTGGTTGGGTCAGCTGTGCCGGTTGGGACAAGCCATAATAAAAGGCAGTTTCTGAAAGGGGAGTCTGACTGTTGTAGTGAATGGATAAATCTCTCATGCATAAAAGTAGTGATAACTTACTGAACTTCACTGTGCCATCACCAGAGAATAGAGAGTTGTGATTGATGTCTCAAAAAATAGTGAATGATTGACAGTTGACCATAGAATTAACACACCTTCAAGCCTCTGAACAAAAATATGCATTCTTTTATGGAAATGTGGGAAACCTGTAAACTGATGAAAAATTGTCATGTAATAGTAAGATTTTAAATATAGAATTCATTGTTGGAGGATTTTAGTGAGGCAAAAAAAGCATAAACCTCTGAAAAATAAAGAGATATTTCACATGGGAAACATAATGTTAGTAGCTCTTCCAAATTTACATTGGGCATTCTTCTTCGAGGCTTAAGGCAATCCCCAGCTTGAGGAGATTATGTAGTTTCTTGTACCTTTCTCTGAAGCATCTGGCATTAGCCTCTGTAGAAGACAGGATATTGGATTAAAAAAAGTCTCATCCTCTATGGCAGTTTCTGTGTTTAAATACTCCCTGTCAATTGTGCCTTGGGCAAAATTATGGCATTTTCTTTCAAGATGTTAAAGAAACTCAAGGACTAGCATCTGCCTTGGAACTTCCATGAGAAAATTAGTCATTATTCTTAAGAATCCCTCCCTTAGTGGCATTACTGAGCTCCTCGATGGAATCATGCCTGGACTCTAAGGTCTGGCTGATCAGCTGTGGCTTTAAGTGTCTTGAGCTTCCATTTGCTGTTTTGGCATCCTGCAGCTGAGCAAATGGTGCTACTTCACTGGGCAAAGAGATGCCCATTGTCCCTTTCTCTGTGCCAGAGATTTGTCATACATGCTGGTCTATAGAAGGTGGGTCTTAATTTATTACAGAAAAAAATTAGTGTATTTGAGGAGCTGGCATGCTTTTTGTTATCCCTTTAACGTTTATGGAGATCTTGGGTTTTAGGCTTTAAGCTGCTTTGTTGAAATTCATTTGACAAGGACTTGCACAGATGGTGCTTTCTGTCTGAAATATGATGCTTTTTAATTTCCTTTAGGTTATCTTGATGAATCTGGCAAGAATTTCTGCAATGGATATTTGTCTCCTGTATCTCTGACTTGCTTATCTGAAATAAAATTTAGTCTGATAGGAGCAATATCTCAGTGCCTTTAATCATAGGCTGAGTTGGCATACTTGAGCAGCTGTTTCAGCCCTGGTATAGTCAGGAGTTTCTGTACTATTAGTGAGCTGAGTATATTATTATGCTGTAATATACAGAAGTAATAAAACACTGAAATCTGTTTCTCTTCAAAGCAGATTTTTTTTCTTCTCTGATAGTATTTTTCTGAAGAGCTGGAAAAAGATGATGAATTGAAAATGCATGACTAGATAAGGACTTTCATGAGATGCTTCTCTGTCCTTGACTTGGCCTAGTATTAATGTTGATTAGGAAACTCTGCCATGTTTTGGCATCCCAAAAAGATACTGTGGCACCTGAAAGCTTCAAATACGCCTTGGGTTGGATTGTGGTGCAAGTGTGTGCAACACTTAGAAGATGACATTTTTAATCTTGTTGAATATGGCCGATCTGCCAGGCAGTGTTTACAGATGTAACTACTGGAAGTGGCCAGTTCTGCTCTCCAGCGTGTGCCAGTGACAGCAGCGGGCTGTTCCCTGCTGCAGCAGCTGGGTTGTCTGTGTGGGCTGGGGGCACATGCGGAGAGCACTACCACAGGGACTATCACCCAGAAGAGTTTCAAGCAAAATGAAGACCCCCGAAAAGAGATGTGAGGTGGCAAAATAATGCCAATGTCAGGACTAGCCAGAAGCAGGCCGAATGGGTTAGATTTCTGACCTGCTTCTGAGTGCCTTTGCTGGCACACTGCTGGAGATTGATGTCTCGAGCTGGCTGAGGGATCGTCCGCTGACCTACTTCAGCCAGCGTGACCCCACTGGCTTAGCCGGGATCCAGAGCAGCCCTGCCAGCATCGCAGAGTCCAGGGAAGAGAGCTGTAATCTCCAGCCAGAAGCAGCTGCTGGGAGCTCCTGGCTTGGGAAAGGGAACAGGCTGCTAATACCAAATGTGTTCTCAGTGATTCTGGTTTTGTAGAAGTGAATCTGACCTCACTATAGAGAATATGTGTGTGCAGCAGTGTCTGGTCATCTTGCAGTCATCTGGTTGAAAGCCAGTCATATTTTAACAGTGGACTCGAGTCACTACATTGTTGTTCCCTCCCACAACGGTTTGTATGAGGTTCTACTTAAGCATTCTGCATCACAAAACACTGTTTGGGTGCTGCGGTTTACTTTCAAGTGCACAATGTTGGCCACTTACTAGCATTTGTAAATCTGACCCCAGAATTGGAGGGTGTAGGAAAGGGTTATGTTCCTTTGCCTCAAAGAAATATATGAGTGTAAATGTTTTCAACTGTTTAAAATTGAAGTTACTTATGCAGAATGATAAGTTTACTGATAAAAGATGTGTTTTCTGACTGTCCTAGGCTTTTGGACAGGCCCATACCAACCACAAGAAGGTAGCAGCAGATGGAGAGAGCAGAGAGGAGACCTTGATTCAAGAATCAGCTACCAAAGAAGAATACTACATGAAGAAGGTTATGGAGTTGCATACAGAATTGAAACAGATAAGAAATGTCCTTGCCAACACACAGTCTGAAAATGAACGCCTTAATTCTGTTGCACAGGAACTGAAGGAGGTGAGTGAAGATGCACAGGGTGTACTGCAGCTTGGATTTGTTACATTTTCTGGTTCTATGTAACCAAAAAAAGGGAAGATTCTTGAGCTGAAAGGTGATTTGACAGACATGTGGCTGCATGTTCAGCCATGCTGGTCCTGTGGGTACTGCACATCAGTTCCCTCAGTTCCCAAACTGCTGTCTTAAAAAGCAGAGAAACGTGTTGAGGCCAAGCGCGGAGACCCTTGGATATCCTTTTTCTGCTTTGTTCCCAATGCAAATTTTCTTGCTGCAAAATATTTGTGGCATAATTTCCTTTTTTATCCCCTTTTCCTCCCTAATTTCTATAGGTATGAGATCATAACAAAACACTGAAATGCGCAAAGAGAGAGGGATAGTAAAGTTTATAGTCTTGTGTTTTCTCTCATGAAGTGATGGCTTTTACCTTTATGTAGGTTGCTTAACGTAATACCTCAAAGTAGCTTTGACCTTTTATTGTTTCACTATTGAAACCACATATTTTTAAGGGGAAATAATTGCTGAGAAGTTACTTGAAGAGTTTAATTACTTACAAAATCTGTAGCTCAGCAGAAGTCTTTGTGGCACTGGTGCAGAAATTATTGTTATGAGAGCTCAAACCATTGCTTAAATTCAGACTGGTAAAACTACGGAGATTGTAAGCCACAGATGGATGGATAAAATAGTCAGCAGTTATTAATCCTTAGTTTTCTTGCACCTTCCTTTGAAGCACTGGGGACTAGTGTTGTCTCGTCCTAAGCTAATCAACTGGCCTCCCCTGCCAGAGGGAAAGCTAAGTGCCCACTTCTGAATCTCAGCTTACTCTGTGACCTCAGCTGCAAGTGTCTCATGTAATTTCTTTAGTACATAGTAACAAATATGTGGATAATATTTGGTGGCAAAATCAATGAGGAAATGTGAGTTGCTTCTCTGGAGATGTGGGGATTCACTGGTGCCTCCTGTTGGAGCGTGACAGAGATTTATGGTGCAAACTGTCACAAGTGGTCAACCAGGCCAGTCAACTTCTCCTTTAACTTTGTGGAAGAGAATTGGAATCAAGCCTTGTCCTTAGACAGGGAAGCAGTTCCTAGAAACACAGATGCAACTCTTGTCTGTATTTCCCAACCTTTAAGACCAGCTTAATGGAAAAACAGCCCACCCCAGAGGTAGCATGGTATCTGTGAGGGATTCCAGTCATTTCTCAGAGTGCTGAATGGCAGAGTTCCAGTCTGCTTCCAGTGTCACTGCAACTGGAGGCAATTTTTCTTTTCAGATATTGCCACATTCCAGCCACCTTTGCTTGGAATTGCATTTTTCTTTATGAAGCCCTTGGATGACCTGTGGGTTTGCAGGATTTCAGAGTGGTTGCTGTCTTGTGCTTTGTTCTTCCACCTCCCCCATTTCTTCCTGTTAAAGGATTCAGTGGCAGCCCTTATCTTCTAATGGAAAAGTGTTTGAGCTTAAAGGCTCTTGTAGAACTGATTAGCTGTGGGTTTTTTGTGCCTTCTGGGCCCAGGTGTCATGCTCAAACAGTACCCCACAGCAGTATAGAAGATGCTTCTTGATTCATTGCTGGTTTTTTGAACCATGCGTATGTAAGTGTATAATAAAAATAATAATGCTAAAAACAATATGAAAATGTACAAGTTACATCTGGACTGAGCAGCATGACTGGAAGTCAGCTGCTGGACATGCTCCAAATATAAAAATGGCTGTTTGTGAGTTGGCAAAGCTCTGTTTCTAAACGCTGAGCAGCAACGAGCCTGGTTCTTGAAGGAGCTAAGCCCATCACAGTGTGCAGGCCTGGATTTTTTGTCCTCTGATGTCTTGAAAGAATTAAAAGGGTCACAGTGGGGATAGGTGGGGTTTGGTTTGGGTTTTTTTTTACAAAAACTTGCCTTTTGTGCAATGCCAGAACTTCAAAGGTGGTTGATAACAGTTATAGTGGTGACTGCTGTGTGCTGGCTCAGCACATTGCAGAGGACTGCAGATGGCAGCTGCTGCTTTCTTATCCCCTTTTTATTTACACTGAGGTTGATTTTTGTACCAACAGCTTCCTTTTTGGTAGTGATTGGGGTTTTTTATTGTTCAATATTTTTTTTAGAGAGAGCTGACTATTTTTATGAAAGGGTGAAAGGTGATTTGACAGACACGTGACATTTGACATATGTAATATTTGACATACGACTGTGTGTATTTTATAGCCATTTGAAGCGTAATAAGAATCCATTCTGAAGAAGGGAAATTGTCATGGAAATTGAGTTGATGTCTTTGCATGTACTTATGGAAGCAATTGCTCCTAATTTCTCTATTGTGGTTGTACAGTGATATATTCCATGGGAAGATGTTAACAGCAGTGTTTCCCTTGCTGTGATGGCTACTGCCTAGAAACTCAGTGTCCAGCATGAACTGATGCTGAAAATGCAGATATTGAAAGTCACTGTTTGAACACTGTTTTCAGATTTTAAAGAAATACTAAAGTAAACTCTTTTTCTTTTGACATTACAACACTCTAAATATCATTCTTGAAGTTTTAATTAGCAATTAAGATTCCCAGTTCTCGTTGTGTGAGAACTGACCTGGCAGCGCACTTTCTGGGGAGCTTTTCATTGCTGTACTATAATGAAGTTGCTGGGCACATGTGGATTCCACAGTGATGGCAGGATGAGTCTGGATTACTCTGTCTCTTCAATCACAGCTCCTGGTGGCCTTCATGGTGACTTTTGGTCTGCCTATGGTTTCTGAGAGAGTGACCAGTGGAGGAAGAAAGCCTCTTGCAGTCTTTGAACAGATGTAAAATCAATCTGTACTATTGAGAGGCGCTGGAGACACACTAGTCAGCTTGAAGTTACTGTGCAAAGTGCTAATAAAAGAGGTTTGTGTCATGTGTGTTGTGTGTGTGCTTCTTCCCCCACTGAGTGGAAATTTCACCTCTTCTGTCAGTGGGATTTTAGGACACAGAAACAGGAGGTTGCTTTGTTTTGCCTGTGCGTGACACTGCTGCCATTCAAGCAGATGACTCCTGGCAATCTCTCCAAGCAGGGTTTGTTTGGGTCAGATTGGCATTTTTTGAATATAGGAAAGGGTATGTACCACAGTGTGCCTCTAAGTGGTGCTGTAATGTGCTGAGCCAAAATTATCCTTTGTTTCATTCTGTAGTGCTGTGTGGATGAACTGGCTCAGAGCTGTGCCAGACATTTATTTTCAGGTAACATATGGAAGGGTTTAAAAACATAACTTGTGACAAAATATCTCTTCGGGCAGAAGCACAAAGAGCCAGTTGGGGGATGTGCCTGTAGGATCACAAATAATAGTTCTCTGCTGTTGCTGTCCTTATTGCTCTATCATAATCCATTCCTTTTTTTTACCTTATGGTTTGGTTTTCAGGTTGGTTTTGATGTACTTCACTGATATTCCTCTTTTTGGGGTGGTAACGTATCAAGTCTCCCTCCGTAGCTTCCCATAAATGCCCACTGGATCATCTGCAGATGGAGAGGGTCTAGATTTTTTGATTTTACATTGCTTAGTATTCTCTCCCTTTAGTTCATTTGCCAGTGGAGCTACTCATTAACCCCTGCTACTTGTTAGTGTTTGATTGCTTACAGGAAGGTGTCTGCTGCTCCAAAGTTGAGCAGATGGGAAAAGCCCAGAGTAATTGGCATTTCCCTGGACCAGAGCTACTTGTATGTCACATGGCACTGCTCCGAGCTTTCCCTGATCCAGCCAGGACTGGAAGGAAATACTGAACTATATAACCAGGTATTGAATTATTGCATGTAATGAAATTCAAGCTGCTGCTGCCTTGGGTAGCATAGATCAGGGAGCCAGAACGGTGTAGTTGGTTTTTCTTATCTGGATTATTCTGACCCTCCATTGCTGTAGAAGTTGAAAAGATGGCTGATTTCAACCTCACTAATAACTAGTTTGGATCTGGATTTTTGAGAATATTTAAGGAAGTTCACGGTGTTACAGTTGTGTGGCCACTGTGAAAATAGTGAAAAGCTCTAGGAGCAATGTTTGTTGAGACAGCTTATGGCTAACTAGCAATAGGGATGGCTGTATGTGCATGTCAGTACAGGCACTGACGACTTCCAAGAGCAGTCTTGTTCAGCTGTTGTATCACAACACTTCAGCTGTTGTGATATTTTGCTATAAAATGCAAAATCTAGAACTTGCTTATTTTGTGTCTTAATGATGGCAGCATATGTTTTGTTCATTCTAGTAGAGCTGTTTTTCACAGTGTCTCAGGCATTGGAGTTCAGAGGAGTTTGGGCAAAAACTCTTGTGGCAGGAAAAGCTTAGCATTGGGTCAGTAAACATGTCCTTTCTCATGACAAAGGAACTCTCCTGTTTTTGCTGATGCCAGTTTTGCCTACATGTATAATTTTTATATATATTGCCTACATGTATAATTTTAATGTGATTAATCAAAACACATCTTAGGAGAATAATCCTTTCTGTAAGAAAGAGGGCAGTGTGCTACTCTTACATGGCCAAGGATTTATTTCCTTTTTCTTGTTTTACGGAAATACATGTCAGTGGTTGCTTTCACTTTGTGAATGGATAAACCAGTATCTTGCTAATTCCTGGTACATAGGTTCAGTGTGCTGAGTTTTGCACGCAGAGCTTGACTTCACAGTGTGTCGTGCAACTAAGGGACTGCTGAAGCATAAATACATTCAGAACAAGTGGTCTGGGGTGGGTTTGGCTTTGCAAAGCTTCTTGTAGCTGTAAGGTAACAGTCAAGAGACAAAGTCAATCTCTGGAAACAGCAGTTAGTCACTATTTGATGAAGATCCAATTGCTTTGTCCTCTTTGTCTTCTTTTTGTTTCTGTAGAATACAAGCTGGATGTAACACCCTGTCTGAAGTACAGCTGCGAAAAGGGAAGGAGATTTCAGCATAATATTTGTGAAGCAATTGTATTAAGTCATCAGAAAGTTATTACAGTCTGTCATGCTGAGTGGTAAACAAGGCTGCTGAAAGGAAGTCTTAGCATCCTGGGTCAGCTCTCCTCATAAGCTAGAGTTTGTCTGTTGGAGAATAGAACTGCAGGCTGTGGTACAGCAGTGCTGGGGTTACAGCCACACTGATCTCCCTCTGTTTTGGCCATGCTTTTTGTCTCTTTCCATTTGATCTTTTTCTCTCACCAGTGGCTCTGCCTCTAGCTTAATGTAAGTTATAAACAGCAACTGCATTAAAATAATTTGCAATTCTCACAGTCCATGTGCACATTGGGGTGTTGTGTGTAAAGCGTTAGTAGATTCTGCTAAACTAGAAAACAACTTCGAATTGGGAATGCTGAGTGATCCTAGTTGAGCAGCATGAGCCATGCTAGAGCTTTCAGGGGTCTGAAATCAATTTCAGTACATTACTGGTTCAAAATTTGCTTTGTGATCTCTCATTCTGTAACACCTCTGAGCCACCACAGCTTCCCTGGGCAGAGCTGTACCTCACTTGTGGGATTTCATTGCTGTTTGCTGTTAAAACATACAAATACAGGGACGACTGATTTTGGTTATTAACTTTTAATAAGCAGCCTCAATCTGAAATATTAAGAAATCAATGTTTGATGTTGCAATATGCTTTTTATTAATATAAATGTGTCTTAGAGCTACTAATTGAAATACATGTGTGGTACAACTTCACTCCTGTGGTGTGGGCTGTAGACAAGCCCACAGAGGAGGCAACAGTGGTGCTCTGTGTCACTGTAGCAGGTTTAGTATTCATTTTGTCTGAAAGTATGCTTCATCTTTTCAGTCACTTGCTAGTTTGCATCCAAAGGGAGAATTACTACAGTCACAGCTTGAGTTCAGCTGTTCCTGAGGTAAATATGAGTTCAGCTATCTCCCAGGGAGCATCCCCATGTCCTCCCAAACCTGGGGGAATGACAAGCTGTTAAATGCAGAGGGTTGTTGCCTCAGTTGCTGAACAATTTTCTTCCTTCTTCTTTCAGCTTAAGGGATTCTTGGTGAAACAACCTCAAGTTTCTTTCTTTAGTACCTGAAAACATAAACCCAAACCACAGAACCCTTCCAAATGTGCCAGCTGAAGCTGCAGGCAGGCAGCTCTCAGTGGGTGCAGGGTGAGCCAGACTGCTGCTGAGCACTGTTCATTCCTGCAGATGGCTTCTTGGGGACACTTTGGGTGGCAGTGACCCTTCATAGAAGTGAGCTTGGTGCCACCAGCGCTTCTGGGGGTGAAAAATTACAGCTACCTAAAAGCTTATTGGCAGGCGTCAGAAGGGTTAAATGTTTTCATTGTCGAAAGGAAGGACATGGAAAGCTGCCAAGCATTTAGATCTGAGATTTTAAAAGCAGCTGGAGTTTAGAACTGCTATAAGCGAGCAATTCTGTGCAGGAAGGGGAGACTGAGTAACAGTGTTACACAGCGCCATTCATGGCACTGTTGTTAGTCTAGGTTAGCGTTTTCCACGGAGACTCCCACGCTCAGCTGAAACTGAGGTACAGAGCCTAGGCCCACCTGCTGCCTGGCACCCTGGGTCTCTGGAGAAGACTGGCTGGAAATGCACGAAGGAAATGAGGTGCCCTCTCATGCTCTGGAGCTCAAAACTAGCTCATTTTTATAGGTGATGAGATCACTGTTCGGAAATTAGACTATTAACAATAACTGACCTATTCCAGTTTTAAATTAGAATTTCAGTAGAATTTAAATATTTATCCTCTGATCTTAGAGACCTACAAGTGCCCCCAGCTTCTGATCAGAAGGTTCATTCTAGCCTTCCCAGCTTCTTCTATGCCATGGATCTGTTTGTTTCTGTAAAGATACCACACTGCTGTTGCTGCGTGTGTGGGCTGCACCAATGCCAGATGCCTCATGTTTAGTGCTCTAAAGGCTACTGGGCAAAGACTGCCTGCTTGGGTGGGCAGCTCCAGCCTGTAGCTTGGTGTCAGGTATGTTTATCCTCGCCTGAGGTCTAGCTTGTAGTCAGATAGCATCACTACAGCAGGGCTCCATCCTTACACAAGTAACTTAAACAAGAGAAGTGAGGTATTGCCATGTGCCCAAGTGTTAACCCTCCCTGTGACAAAGGAACAGTTGAGAGGGTGTGCGTTGGGTTTGGATAAATGTTTGGACACATAGCAGCAAATTCGTTAAGTAAGAGGACATATGTATTGTATCAGGACTTAATGCTGATTACAAAGTTTTAAGGTTTAACTGGCATCAGTATATACTGTGGCATCTGAGTGTCAACTCAGGTCTTCCTAATACTGTGCAGAAAATCTCCATGCCAGTACATTTCTTTGTTCTCCACAGCTGTGATAAACTTATCCTTAACATCACAGCTTCATAAAGCTTTTTATTTAAAATTTGCAAAGCAAAAAAGAAATCTTGAGCTGAGCACATTAGTAGAGTGGTACCTCAGCACTCGTGACAGCTAAAGAGAATCCTGAGACATGTATCCATAGTAAGATACTTTGTCATAGGGTAGGTGTTTGGATAATTGCAGGACAGGTTACCAATAAACCCAAATCACACAAATCGAAACTGAAACCCAGGCAGTTGTGCACTTCTGCTCCCATGTGTCAGTGTAGCCGCTTGTCTTCCATTAACACTTCAGAGCTATGCGGGGGAGCATTCTGGATAAGTTATGATAACAAGCCAGTATGCTATTATCCCAGTTTCTGCAGGGAAATGTGTGCTGCAAGTTGCACGTATTCCACTTCTTCTTCTTGGCATGTCTGATTTTTGTTTCTTGCATGGTATTTGTCATGGCAAGACAGGTCACCCTTTGGCTGGTGACCTGGCTACTGTGCAGTGCCCAGGACAAAGGAGGGAATCACCTACCTGAGATTTTTCTCTCAATTATTTTAATTCTCAGTGTCAAAGTGCACGCACCTTTGTTTATACGCTGGGGTGTAATAGAAAAGGCAGGTGCTAAGGAGCGGGTTTCTGGCAGTGTTGTAAGACAGTAGCTGTGTTTTTGACGTGCAGGCAAAGGGAGATTCAGACTTGTCCCTGCTCTTTCTAGTACCAGTGCTGCTCAGAGGGGCCTCTTGTGGAACTCTATTGAGGCAGAGGTGGGAGTGTGAAAAGGATGAAGACAGTCTCTCTAGCAGCAGGGCAGTCTGGCCTTTTGTCACGTCCGCCTGCCCGGTGGTCTGGTGGGTGCAGACCCTCGGCGTGAGCGACAAAGGGTCCACTGCTTCACGCAGGTTCCCTGTCGCCAGGAGCAGTCTCCCTTGCGCAGAGGGATTCCGAACCCTAACAGGGAACTATGTAGCAAAGCGCTGGGTGGCTGTTAGGAGGGATCTTTCCCGCGGGGATAGAAGGATACAATGACACAAGGCCAGTTGCACCTGGGTACCCAAGGCGGGGAAAGACCCCGAGCACTCCGGACCTCAGCTTTTATTGTATACACAGTAACCAATCCCCGAGTAGCTCGGAGGAGGGACGAGGGAGGGACAAAGGGGTAAGGGCCAACAGGGATAACAAAGGGGAGGAGGAAGGGTGATAGACATGAACATAAACAAATGGTCAACCGAGTATAAGAGAACTTTCCAGAACCTGGGGGGGGGGGGGGGGGGGGGGGGGGGGGGGGGAGCGGGTGATGGGCAGGTGGTCAGCCCTATCAGGCCATGGCATCCAGCCCCTTCTTGGCCCAACCTTATTCTGGCCTCAACCACTGGGGAACTCCACCTCAGGGGTGTTTTCCTTAGGGCTCTACCATTCCCCAGGGCTTCTGAATGGGGAACGGCAATGCAACTATGCCCACAGCCTTTCGATCAGGAAACATCACTTTCAGATCATTTTCTTTCCCTGGGCAGGATGGATGGGAGGCTTTGCATAGTGGTGATGTACTCTGGGTTGAGAAACTGAGGGGCTCGCAGTGGGATTTTATGGTCATGAATTCTCTACCTAGCACTTTAATACATCATTATCCCTACGTGATTTGCTTTGAGTGGAGGTGTGACCTGATCCAGCTGAGCACCCGGTCAGACATTCCCATGTATTTCAGCCCCTCTTCTCCTCTGTGCTTAGGGATAGGAGGAAGAAAGATGCCACTGAGTCACTGAAGCAGTAAAAGTCAAAGGAAGGTTCAGACTCCTCAGTAGATCAACTCACCTTTTCTAGAGACTAGAGGAACTGTGAAACCTGTGAGAGACAACATGTGCAATGTACGTCTGTCTTAAAGTACATTAATACCGTTTTCTGTATGGGTATTAGAAAAATCTGATCTAGGAAGGATGTAGTAGCTTCTCTTCTCTTTAGCTTCTCTTCCTTGTGAAAAAAACCCACTGTTTGCTCAGTTATATGAGATCATATGGCATCCAATTGAATCTTGAAGCTTGCAAGCGTGCACATTTATTTGACAAAAAGTTCTAAGAGTAAGCTAAGTGCAAAGCTTGCTAACAGCCAATAAATCTAGGTCAGATCTCCCATCTCTGGTCAGGAGACAAGGGAGCTATTTTTAAATCTGGCTTTCCTGCACACATGGAAATAGAATGATTTTTCTTGTGCTAGACAAACAGCACAATACTTTAAATAATGGGCTTTTGCTGTTGCTTTGAATGAAACAGACAGGGTTGGACAGAAACCATTCTTTCTTCAGACTAGACAGTCTCCAAAGGTTTTTCCAGGCATTGACCTCTGTGAAGATTTCATCCAAGGAGGAAGAAGAGCAAAGCAGCCTGAATGGTGGGGAAAGAAGCTCACCAGTACCTTTGTGGGAGGTCTTCCATTGCATTTCACTTACTTAATGGGGAAAATAGTATGATGATTTGTTTGATTGAGCCTTTTGCAATCCTGTTAAACAGTTTAGATTATCTGACCGGAGGCTCTTTTTGCCAAAGGCAAGAGGTCTCCACTGCAGTTTTAAGGAAACATAAAAATGTGAATTCACGTCAGCCCTCAGCTTTCCCTGTAGCCCTGGATTTGTGCAAAGATAGAGAGACAGACTCAGGCATGGAATATGGGATACAGCAATTTGTAATTTGCATTGGTGTATTGTAGTTTCTGATTGCAGCAATTTTGATTTCTCGCTGTGCTGTGAAGTTGTGCTCTCTGTGCAGCTAAAAACAAGCAGACAATTTTATATAGTCTAATCTTTCCCTGATGTGTGAGGGAGTTGTAATTTAAATTTATTAGTCTTAACAGTTGCAGATGATTCAGCATTTGTGTTCAGAAAATACCAGAGATTCAAGTCTTGGCACATTCTCCTGCTGCAAACATTTCCCTTACCTCAGTGTTCTATTGGTACCTGTGTGGTTACTCAGTGGATCCCTGCTGCACGCTCTCAAGGGCTGAGACTGTATTTAGTCATCACTGACATGCCTGTGTCTGGCCAGGAGTAAAGAGCTTGGAGGGAATCTGAGTTTGTAGGCCAGAGGCTGAAGCTGCAGGACAGATGAGATCAGACAGCAGATCCCATACCCCAGCTGAAGTGACAGATTACCTCTGTCAGCAGCTAGCAATGATTTTGATTTTGGTTTAGAACCGTGGAAAACCACCCCATTACATCGTGGGCACGGCTACAAAAATACTATTTTTCTAGGCAACTGCATTCCCTGTTTGCCTATATCTGAAACTAATTCTGTTAATGTGTTAGAACATACTTTTCACTTTGTATGAATTAAGTGTTTGAAGATAGGGCTTGAAGGAAAATAACATTGGAAAAAATAAAAGCTAACAGTGAGCCATTCCTGTGGCTGTATATGTTCCAGCTCAATTTATTCAAGTGCCTGTGCATATTCATGAAAGATCCCAAGATCATACTGCACCAATATATTGGTTTTTTCTTCTTGTTTACTTCAAAACAATGGTAGCTTTTTCTTTGAAGTCTTTCAATAAGTCCTGCATAAGTCTTGGGGCTGAGGGAAGGGAATATTTTATGTCAACCAGTTTCTATTTTTGTCTGCCTGAGATCTTAGATTTCACGAGTTTTAACTCTGTGTCTCTCTCCAAAAGGATTCATTGTGTCATATTTTCAACTTATTGCTCTGGGCATACAGAAAATGTCTGTTGAAAAGCAGCAGCAAATACATGTCCAAATAAGAACATCTGGAGTCATCTGAATCTGTCTTTCTCTTGTGAAAAGGCCCTTCTTGTTAAAGTGGAAACAGATTTGGGCACTGACTTCTGGTCTGGAAAACTTTTGCTGGTTGCTACACCCAGTGAGACAACACAGGTGTGAATGCTGTTTTCTCTGCTTGTTTCTTGACTTTTTTCTGAGTCAATGGTGAGAAGTCATAAAATAAGCAAGAAAACAAAATTAATTATTGTGTAAATGACTTGGTTTTCTGTAATTTTAGTGGGTGAGGGGAAGACTTTCTGTTTCAATTTAATTTAATTAATTAGTGCACATAAGAAAATATATAAAAGATCCAACGTTTTGAAATTTATTATAGTTGACCCAGTCACCATCATTTGGGGCTTTTTTTGTTTTTCCAGATCAATCAGAATGTGGAGATCCAAAGGGCTCGCCTGCGAGATGATATTAAGGAGTATAAATTCCGAGAAGCACGTTTGCTGCAAGACTATACTGAGCTTGAAGAAGAAAACATCTGTCTCCAGAAACAAGTGTCTGTCCTGAAGCAAAATCAGGCAAGTTTTTTCAAACAGTGAGCATTGCTTTGGTAGCACCTGCTAATTCACGTGTTACAGTATGGTTTTGTTTCATTTGAATGCTCAGCTACTTATTTTTCACCTTTGTACTACTTTTGAAACTACAAGCTCTATATTTTAGCACCAAGAGTTCTCCTTTCTATTTATACACAGTCATAATACTTTATTGCTTCTACTTTGACTTCTAAGTCCTTCCATTGCCTTCTCTTTCTCTGAGGGAAGCAAAGTCTCCATCAATCTACTTTGTTATGTGGTTTAGTCCTTTTGCTACGGCAGTTTTTCAGTGTCTCTTGACAATGTCTTCCATCCATCCATCTTCCATCCTTCCCCTTCTATAGTATCTGGAAATGGGGGTGTTTCTGAAACATATGTTTTAATTGCTACTTAATCCTTACCTTCTCTCTCCATTTCTGTGCTCCTCTTCTAGCTACTTTGGATAAACTTGGAATGCTGTTATAATTGCTTTACACTGTCACATCTGTGTGACTGCTTGTCTGAAAGTTCACATTTAATTGTGCAGTTACAGCTATTTCCAGAGTTTTAAAAATCTGCATTCTTGGAACTTTTTAAGAACTTCCCTGAGTTATCATTTGTGGAGCTAATTAGGTTAGATGTGATCTTTGGCATGGTTCACTTATCTTCAATGTGTCAGTGTGGGACTTGCCATTTTTATTCTTCAGGTAGCTGTCAGTCCCATTGCATAAATAAAGCTCAGGGTTCAATTGGGAAAGTGAAAGACATAGGCAACAAAGATGCTGCAAGGGCTGGAGCCCCTCTGCTCTGGAAACAGCTGGGAGAACTGGAGATGTTCAGTCTGAAGAAAAGAAGGCTCCAGGAGGACCTTCCAGTACCTAAAGGGGCTCCAAGAAAGCTAGAAAGGGACCTTGGACAAGGGGGAATGGCTTCTCACTGCCAGAGGGCAGGGATAGATGGGATATTGAGTAGAAATTTTTGGCTGTGAGGGTGTTAAGGCCTCGGCACAGGTTGCCCAGAGCAGCTGCAGCTGCCCCATCCCTGGAAATGTTCAAGGCCAGGTTGGACAGGGCTTGGAGCACCCTGGTCTAGTGGAAGATGTTCCTACCCATGGCAGGGGGAGGAATCAGCAGAACTTTAAGGTCTCTCCGTGCCCAAACTATTCTCTGATTCTACAATCCCATGATAATATTCCTGAAATGAAAGATCTTTAGAAAACTCAATGTTAATACCATTTGTTGTAGTCAGCACATAGTAAAATCTCTTTAGGATTTGCTGCAGAACTCCTTTGGTGTTCTGAACGAAAGCTGCCCTGCTAAGCTAGATATGTGGGATATCGAATGTATTTTATTTTTCTCGAAGTGAAACTCCATGTCAGTGTTTATTACTTTGGGCCTCACTGCCCCAAACAGGGTTCCAGGTTGGACCTGTTCTCATTTGCATATATTTGGTCTAACTACACAGTTTTGGGCGCCCTGACATCCTGTAGTAGGGACAAAAGGGGCTATTGTGCTCTAGATGCAGACTGGAAGAGAGAGGGAGCTGGTAAAATCAAACCTATGTAGTTGGTTACTTTTGGATTTTACTTTTTTTCCTCATTCATCGTATTCAGAACAGCAGGTGAAAGTTCCCAGCTCCATGTTCATATTCTAGAATAATACTGGAGAATGCTGCCATTCTGGGATGAGCCAAATTTAACCTCAGATGCTATCTTGATACTTGCTAGTAGTTATTGACTGCTGTATTTGTATTCTGGAAACTCTGAAAGTAGACTACAATCTGAAATATTTTATCTCAGTGGAAGTATACAGAACAAAGAGCTTGTTCTTTTCATGGCAGTGGATTATTTATTCATCTACCTTGTCCAAAACCTACTTCATGAACTTTTAATTATTCTAGTTTTTAATTATTCTAGCTACTGATGTAACTAGAAGCAGCCATCAGGGTTTTCCAGGCAACACTGAATTAACATGCTTGATTCCTGGTTTGTAAGTTGGGTGTGGTTCAGCACTCCCAGGTTGCTCTGTGTTGGCATCTAAAATTCATTTAGCAATTGGCAAAAAATATATAATGTGACGTATCATGTGCTATGAGTTCCTTTCTTTCAGGGTAAGGAAAAATATTCTTTGTTTGCTTCCTCCCTGCTTCCCCCAAGTGATTAAAAATTTTACATTAATTGTTTGTGTACATCATTTCAGTGCAAGAATGGTTTAAAAAAGTGCACTATTAGAGGTAACAGGTAGCATGCCATCAAACTCATCAATGTGAGTCTCAAGTATAGAGTCTGAATTGTAGCCCTTTCAAGATGTGCTGAAATGATGATGAGAGAAATGCTAAAGCATTTTATTTTGAATGTATAAAAGCAGAGCTCAATCCCAGTTTTAACCTGATGGTGTATTTGAAGGACAGTGAAGCAGAGTGTCACAGTGTACCTTTGTCATGCCAGGTTTTGGAAATATGAAGCTTGACTTCGTGGGAAGGCTGGCCAGGAAATTCGTTAATCAAACGAATGTTTGCATGCAGTGCTAGGAAAGCCTGTTTTGGGATGCTTCTGTATCAGACACATTGTATCTCCCACCTGTCCTGATTGAGCTGAAATAGATGAGCTCATTTGACCATTTGCTTAGTGAATTTATTCTGCAGTCTCTGTGAAAGTAAATTACATAAGCCATGTTTACACTCATAGCGCTAAAACTAGACTCCTGAAGTGAAGAAAGTATTCTCTTACTACAATATTTAAGTGAAATTAAACATTCAAAAGCAAAATGACTTGGTGCCTTACAGGCAGACATTTTCATTAGAGGTTTTTCCCCCATTTGTGTATCTCCAGGTGGAGTTTGAAGGCTTGAAACATGAAATCAAAAGGCTGGAAGAGGAAACCGAGTTTCTCAATAGCCAGCTGGAAGATGCCATCCGGCTGAAGGAGATATCTGAGCGCCAGCTTGAGGAGGCCTTGGAGACACTGAAGACAGAGCGGGAGCAGAAGAACAACCTTCGGAAGGAGCTATCTCACTACATGAACATCAATGATTCTATGTACAATAGCCACTTAAACATCTCTTTGGATGGGCTGAAATTCAGTGATGAAACCACAGAGCCCAATAATGATGAAATCATGAATGGATTTGAGCAAAACTGCCTCAGCAAACTCAGCAATGGCAAGAATAGTACTTCAACGCCCAAGAAAAATGAAAGCTTCCCCCCAGCCCCAAGTCTGGTTTCAGATCTTCTGAGTGAATTAAACATTTCTGAAATCCAGAAGCTGAAACAGCAGCTGTTGCAGGTAAATGGGTTTTGCAAAGAGCAATGCATTTCCAAATAGGTCCTAAAGTTCGTTTGGGATGTAATTTCAGTCTTTTCAGTATCTCACATGGTACTGTTTATACTATATTTTTAAAGGCTTCAATTGATTTAGAATTTGAGGATGTTAAATGTTTGTCAGTGAAAAACCACAGCTTTTTTTCTTTTCCTTTCTTTTTTTTAATGCAATGGAATTGGCAGTCATGTCCTTTCCTTGATGGAAAGTTCTGAGGCATCTGCTGTGCAGTACTTGCGGTATCTACTTCATTATGCCACTAGGGAGAACAATAGTGGTTTGTTTCAAAATAGAAAGTTACTCCAATCACCTTCATCAAAAGGAGTTTTGTACTTATATTTTCTCTAATTAATTCAAAGAGCATGAAGTCTTAATCAGCACCAAGCATTTCTGTGATATAATTGTGCAACTAGGAGGTTGGAGAGTTTAGAACAAGGTGCATATTTCTGTTGCTTACTAATATTTTGTCAAGCATGCTTTAAATTATCTATTGTAAGAAAAAGCGCTTGTGCAAAAAACTGTCAGAAGTTTTAAAAATTAGAAATTTAAGAGGAGAAACTTGAAGAAGTTTTGGTATTTATGAGTCTTTCATGAAGTTCCAAGCTTTCACCATAGACTAGCTGTGTGTTTTCTAGAATTTACTTGATAATTCAGAAGATAGCAATAAACTTTAGCTTGTCTTTAGCCAGAAGGAAATTTTCACAATGAGACCATCAGCTAGGGAATAAATGTGTAAAAATGTGCATTTTGAAGAGGAGATAAGAAAGAATTAGCAATGAACACTGTACTTGAGATAATTTTAGAATACATTGTATAGCCTTTCCTGTAATGCACAAGTGATTGGATTTCTGTAACCGTATGGACCATTGGCTAAGTTGCTGTCTCTTAGAGTAAAACCATTTAAGTGATACAGTTCCCTTAACGTAGATATATGTGTTCCTGCATTTCAGATGGAAAGAGAAAAGGTTAACTTGTTAACAACACTGCAGGAATCTCAAAAGCAGCTGGAAAATACACGGGGCGCCCTCTCAGAGCAGCATGAGAAAATTGGCAGGCTCACTGAAAATCTGAATGCCATGAAGAAGCTCCAGGCCAGTAAGGAGCGTCAGTCTGCCCTTGACAATGAGAAGGACCGAGATAGCCATGAAGATGGAGACTATTATGAAGTTGACATCAATGGGCCAGAGATCCTGGAATGCAAGTACAAAGTGGCTGTGGCAGAAATTACTGACCTCAAAGAAGAGCTCAAAAATTTGAAAGCAAAATACAAAGAATGTGAGTCTAAGTATGAGGAAGAGAAGAGCAGATATGAGACTGAGAGCCAAGCTCTCACTGAAAAGATCACCTCACTGGAAAAGTCCAGTAGGCATGATAGAGACAGATGTCCAGGCTGGAGAAGGAGCTGAAGAAAGTCAGTGATGTTGCTGGAGAAACTCAGGGCAGCCTCAGCGTGGCCCAAGATGAATTAGTCACCTTCAGTGAGGAGTTGGCCAATTTATACCACCATGTCTGCATGTGCAACAATGAAACTCCAAACAGAGTGATGCTGGACTACTACAAGGAAGGTAAAGGTGGACGCAGTAGTCCAGAGGCCAAGGGAAGAAGGTCTCCCATTCTTCTTTCTAAAGGGCTGTTAACTGTTGAGCTGGGAAAGGCAGAGAATGGAAGTGGTGACAGCAGCCCATCCCCAGTCTCATCTCTGCCATCCCCTGTGTCAGATCCTCGGAAGGAACCGATGAACATTTACAACTTGATCGCTATAATTCGGGATCAGATCAAACACCTGCAAGCTGCTGTAGACAGAACAACTGAGCTGTCCAGGCAGCGTGTTGCCACTCAAGAACTTGGGCCGGTGGTGGACAAAGACAAGGAAGCTCTCATGGAAGAAATCCTGAAGCTGAAGTCCTTGCTGAGCACCAAGAGGGAACAGATAGCAACTCTGAGAACTGTGCTGAAAGCCAACAAACAGGTAACCAGGTCTCAGAGGTTTGAAGGTTAGAATGTCAGAGAATTAGGTCATAAGCACAAGAGTTTATCTTTGAGGTCATTCTGCTATTCCCTCAGCTCTGTGGGGCTTTCGTTGCTGGTATTTGGCTAGTCCAAGGCTGAAGCTGGCTGTTCCATTAGAGGAACCCAGCTATCCCACTTAAAGCCGAGCACTGGGGCTGTAACTGACTTTGGCTTCTCACATACTCCTGAGACTTTATTAAGGTTAAGGTAGCTTCAATCTACTGTCTGTCTGAATTAGATCAGGTTATATTTAATGTAGGACACCTAAATGAAGAGGTAATCTTATTTTCTACTCGAAAGAATTCTAGTAGTTACCCTTCAAAGAGTTCTGAAGTTTAAGTACTGTTCTCTCTCAAACTGCAAAATAAAAGAGAGCCTTCCAAGATGAGAATGTGATATAAGAACATGGTCAAAATAGCAGAGGTGAAAGGTAAAATTAGTCTTTGGGGATTGGACATTCAACAACATTAGCAGTGCAGTAGGTGAAAATAGCTGCCATTAAAGCAACCACATGACATGCTTTGTCTTCTTCTCTATGATTAAATTGAAATTGTCTTAAAAAAAAGTATAGTGTTGTTTAAGAATGAAATAGACACATTCAGTTTTCTTTTGCACATTTTAATAAAGATGTCCCAAATGTAAGATAGGCAAAATGCTATAAGGGTTAGAGAACTGTGCTAGTGATTGACAAATACTTTTAAGTATGGAGATCCTAAGTAGATTGTTTTGTTCCTTTGTGTTTCTAGTAGATATGTTTCACTACATCTGTATTCTGTCACTTCCTTGATGCTGCCGCATGGTTAATGGGAGTAGGAGAGGCTATGTCTGCTCCCAGTGCTCAGAAATGAAATTTTATTTTATCTGTACGAGATAAGTTGATGACAAGTTTAACATTCCAGTATGAAGTAAATGTTTCATTATGTGAATAGTGATTAAAAATCTTTTAGCCAGCCATTTGATTAAGAGTTTCATTAAATGTTATGTTTCTGTTCTCTGTGGTAACCAACAGACTGCAGAAGTAGCCCTTGCCAACTTAAAAAGCAAGTATGAAAATGAGAAAGCAATGGTTACAGAGACCATGATGAAGCTGCGAAATGAGCTGAAGGCTTTGAAAGAAGATGCTGCCACCTTCTCTTCCCTGAGAGCTATGTTTGCCACAAGGTAAAGAATATAATGAACTCCGCAGAATTTAATTCCTTGCTTATGTGGGAAAGAGTTGAACATCCTTCCCATCTACCCTGCAGAGAGTGGCGCAGTGGGTGCTTTTTCCCAAGATCATTGCTTGCAGTGTGTGTGCCTGTGAGATGCTCCTATTGATGAGGAACATACATGGATGTAGTGTGCTGCTATGAAATATAAAGCTGTTGTTGCAGTATTTATTCAAGTTGGCTGGGAGATTACCTGTTATCCCTGGTTCTTGAAGCCATTAGCTCTGAGAAGGAGTGACATTTAACAATGCAAATTGAGCATTTATTATACACTGAAGAGGGACTCTGCTTTATCTTTATGATCTAGAAAAAGGTAAAGATGTTGCTAACATCTTCATATTCTTGGGTTGTCCATCCTGTGGTTGGTATCTGTCGTTTAATTGACCTGTGTCAGCTGATTTGGTTGCTTTGTCTTTGAAACTTGCTTCTGCTTCTTAGTTGTGCTCTGTGGTGTTAACAGACTTAAAAACCTGCTGGCACATAGAATCACTGAATCATCAAGTTTGGAAGAGATCTTTAAGATCATCATGTCCAACTGTTAACCCAGTACTGCCACTAACCCACATCACCCAGCACTGGATCCAGATACTTTTTGAACACCTCCAAGGAGGGTGACTCTACCACCTTCCTAGGCAGCCTATTCCAATGTCTGGCCACCTGAACAGTGGAAACATTTTTTTAATATCTACTCTGAATCTCCCCGTCTCAGCTCAAGGCCATTTCTTGTGATCCTCTCACTGCAGGCACAACAGAAAAAACTGGCCCCACCTCACTACTGCCTTTCAGATAGTTGTAGAGAGTGATGAGGTGCCCCCTGAGGCTTCTCTTGTCAAGACTAAACAAATCCAGCTCCCTCCGCTGTTCCTCATTAATGTTTGGAAGAACCAAACACAGGAGATGTGACTTAGAGCATTTCCAGAATGGGATTCCTAGATGGGAGTAACAACGTTTACTTCCTACTCCTGGTGGTAGATCTAGAGGTGATGAATGGCATGTAGATACAAAAAATGGTCTGGGATGCCAGCACCCATGTGAAAGCAAGGAGATGTCCAGACAGGACAAAGACATTTCACTATCTTATCTGTAGGCATGCTACAAAACCCCATAAATGATGTGTGCACACACTCACATTTATAGCACTGAGATGCCTACTCTAGACTCCATGTCTGAGAATTAAAATGTAATGCTGCACATGTTCACAACCTTGGTGAAGGGGCCTCTTGTAGATAGGCCCCTTGTAGATAGGACTTGGGTTGTAACAGTCTTTTTCCAGAGATTTGTTGAAGTGGCTATGTCCACACCACCTTCCTGTGTTCCTGGTGCTCTGCTTGAACACTGCTGCTAAGGAGAGTGAACCACAGGATGCTTCCTGTGAAATAATAAGTGATGCAGAGAGCTCCTCAGAGTATACTGTGCCAGCTCTTGTTTGGCAGTTTGTCCACCCTTTTGGTTTTAATCAAAGTGGAAAATGAATTACTTTAAAATATGGGAGATCACTGCAGCAGCAATTACTTGTCTCCATGGTGTTCTAAATTGACATGTCCTGGTTTTGTTTGACAATTCATAAAAAGTGTCGGTGCTTGTAGGCTGTAAAAAGCAAAGCATGTGCACAGCTTGAGTGATGTGAGGTGGAGAGAGGTGAAGAGCTTGGAATTAGACCTTGGGGTAAGGGAAAGGTGGGGGAAGGTGTTTAAAATCTGTCTTCAGTATTAATTTCTAATATAAAGATTGAGTTAGAAACAGCAGGTAGCTGATCTCTTATAGCAGAATGCAGTCAGTGCTCATTTACATCTCATTTTAACTGTGTCTCTGCTAATACATTTCCCAGCTTTTAATAAAGCTGAGAAATTGTGATTTTAATCCTGCATGTTTGAATTTCGTAATTGGGTTGACAGTTTAATCTCTCGGGGTAGAAATAGTTGATGCTTGTCTGTAATACCTCCTTCAGTTACTGTTGAGTCACCTGTCTTGTTTCTTTGGAAGTTGTCACATGGTCCTGATTGATTGCAGAGAAGAGGGGAAAAATACAGTTATGCCCAGGTGCATTTGGTTACATAATTTTTCCTTTTCTTTTTTTTTTTTTTCCCTGAAACAGAGCTTGATTCACCAGTGAATTTACCTAAAAATGATATTAAAACTATTACATGCTGACCCTTACATAAACTGGTCTGTAGAACTACAGCCAAATCAGTGTTTGCGGAAAGCAACCCACTTCTCTACCCACATGGATAAATGTTTTTCTCTGTGCAGTAAATATGCACCTACGTGTAGACTTTAATTTTTTAAGTTGTTCATGGTGTAAGTTAAGCAGCCTTCAGGCTCAGTGGCAATGACTGTAGATGGAGCAATTTGAGGCATTCATACAGCTTTACCACAGCCTTCCCACTAACTCAGTTTCTTTAATTGTTTTTAAATTGATTTTGATGGTGAGAAGGATTATATAAAGGCCACTTTCTTTTGAGAAGACAGCCACTGTTTATAGCGTAATCAGAGTAGGTTAAAGTAGAATCCTGAAAGATGCTTGTTTTTAATAGTGCTGTTCAGTCACCACTGAAGATTTGTTACTTGGACTTTGTGTTAAGTAACAGATGGCACAGTTCTCATCAACTGGTATTCATGGCCATTCTAGCACTGGCCATTTCACAACACTCCTGTGGTTGCCCTCAGATGCTTTCCAACCTGAAGCTTAGAACCACAGTGATCTTTGTAAGCAGAGATTAAAAGTAGTGACTTCATGGAGTCTACTTGCTATGGGAGGACATCTCACCGACATTCAGGCATGAGTACTGTTACATCATGTTCCACACTTCTGTTCTCCAAGGAAGCTGTTAATTACACACCATCTTGAAAGACACGAACATTAGGTACTGAGTATGGGATTTTAAGAACTCCAGTGAGAAGTAGTTGTGGTTTTCTACAAGTTTGGTTGAAATTCCTGTTGAAGAGTGTGTACATAAGCAGCTGCAAAGCTATGACTACTGTATAGACTGGACACAAGGGTTTATATTGGAAGGTGTTTATAATGGAACCAGGATTGCTAAAGATCGATGTATTTCATTGTAGATGTGATGAATATGTCACACAGCTGGATGAAATGCAGCGGCAACTTGCGGCAGCCGAGGATGAGAAGAAGACTCTGAACTCCTTGCTTCGGATGGCTATCCAGCAGAAACTGGCCTTGACCCAGCGCTTGGAACATTTGGAACTGGACCACGAGCAGTCCAAAAGGGTGCGCACAAAGTCTGCCTCCAAAGCCAAGGGCAGTAACCCCAGTGTAAGTCACATTCGGTCCTGTGGAGACAGGTCTGAAGGATCTGTCCTCAATAACCAGGTGTTTTGTAGTGAGAAATATAAAATCTATTGTGACTAGGACACATGTCTAGAAAAACCATATTCTGCATCTTATTTTATGCTGTAACTCAGCATAAATCCCCACTATCTAACGTCGCAGTGAGTTGACTTGTACTAGTATGTTGTTGAACCAGGTAATACAGATTGTATTATGGTGGTCTTAACTGTAACTAATGCGTAAGTATGGGGATGCTATTAACAAGTTAATAGTGGAAAGCAATTAGCTTTTTTCCACAATTAACATGTCTGGGGTTTGCTGTTTATGGTGAGTGTTAAGACTACACCTCATAGAGTATGTTTCTGATGTTACTTAATGTAGTTTATATAGCACAAATGTGATCCTTTCTCCAAGGTTGCAGCACACTTCAATAAATGCTTTCATAGGCAGAAACAAACAGAAAGCCTTCCTTGTTACTCTGGCTTAAGTGGTGAAAAGCAAAGATTAAAAGTAAAGCTATGTCTTGGGAATGCAGAGCATTTGGAAACTGGAGTCAAACTTAATTTGCCTGTTTGTAGCAGATGTTAAACACTTCTTGTTGTATCACCACTAACCAAAGTCCTAAAGCTTTTATGGGCTATAAAAGCTAGAAGAAAACTTGGTATGTTATTTACACTCTGCATCCCTCTCTTCAGAGGGATAATCAGAAGAAACTTGCACATTTATATTAAAAATATGCAATATTAACTCCATCTGATACAAAATTTAAAATGTTAAGAATTGGGATTCTACCTGATAGACAGTTCTTCTTCAAGAAGTTATGTCCTGAAAGGATCTGTGTGGTCTTATGTTGCTCTTCGTAAGCATAACACTTTGGAAAGAACCTGTCTGAGATATCCTGTACAGAAAAGAACCCATAGCCACACAATATGTATGTGTAGAATTAAAGTGACTATGGTCTAGCATTGTTGGTCACAAACAGTTTTTCTCAGCTTTTAGTGTTAACCTAAATAGGTAGCATTTCAGAGCTCTGATCATTTTTTTAAGTACACAGAAGATACTGCATTCCATATGCAAGCCATGTGTTTCACAGGGCTCTGCATTAGAGGCACAGGAAATTGATCCAGATCATCCTGCTAATAATGATTTATGAAGTAGCTCAGTGCACATACTAATCTTTAAAAACAAATAAACCTTTGTCTGATATTGAACTTTTAAGGGGCCTTTTTACCCACTTAATTACAATAAGTTTGATAGCATAAAAGTGTACTTTATAATTGGTGCCTACATAAGAGAAAAAGGTTGAAAATGTTGCTTCTAAAATTGTGGAGAATTTGTGAAGCACTGAAAGGCACAGTTCTTTGTTTAACCCAGAGTTTGAAGTGCCTAGCCTCAGACTTCATTTTAATGTAAAGCCCTGTTCGTTTTGTACTCTCTCAAATACTTTTGTATGCCTGTAGTGTTACTAAAAGCAGTGCGAGCCTGTGCCAGTGAGTGCTTGATAGTGTGGTTCCCAAAGCCATTCTAACCCTGTGCTGTGGTTGTGCTCCCCTGCCCGGCCCTGTTGATGCTCACAGCTTGCTCCGTGCGCTACCCAGGTGCACTCAGGAGATACCCCAGCGCTAACAGAAGCTAGTAAGAGCATGGCTGATTTTCCCGCTGAGGGGAAACCTCGGGAGATTTTGGCTTCCCAGATATTTTTAAGCATGTTGGGGGGAAGTCTTCTAAACTAATACAGTGAGATTTTAAATAAATGAAACTTCGCTACAAAGCTGGGAACCGTGGAAATGCTGCAGCCCAGAGCCAGAATTGCATTTATTGATCTTGAGAGGAAGAAAAAAACCGCCAGGTGATGCAATTCTAATACATTTCTAAAACATGGCTGCTTGGGGTTTAAACAAACTTCAGTTTTGGTTTTAGAAACTAGGCCCTGTGTGTCTGTTATTACTTCTTTTAGAAAATACTGAATTCTTCTGAATTTGAGCTTTAATATTGCTAAATAGCAGGTTTGATATTTTAGAAGAGACACCTTTCATAATTTCCAATCCTGCTTTTCTCTTTGCTGCACAATTTTCCAAAAGGCCTTTATTCTTCTCATTCCTGCATTAAGTACAGTTTAAAAATACATGGTGAAAGCAGGCTTTTGAGTGCTAACTTTCTCTGCTCTAGTAGAGTCAGTAACAATCCTGCTTCCACCATAGCAGGGAGCTTTAACACAGTTTTCACTGCTTCCATGTCTCTAATGGCAGTACTTTTGCAAAATACTAATGGCAAAAAGGTAAACTGGAGAAACTAATTGAATGCATTGTTAGGGTTTTTTTCAAACTAGTTGGAATTTTCTGTAACAATTTTGGTGTTACCTGACAGTGACTACTGCTGTCAGGCTTGGCTTATTCTTTCAGTTCCAAGTATGAACAATTTTGCTATTAGCCCAATAGCCTTAGTGATCATTTCCATCTTCAGTCATTTCTGCAAGTATTTAAAAAGCCCTAAGAGCCAGCCTGACTACTATTTGAGTCTATCACCATTATGGTTTATCCTGTCAGAAAAAGGACTGAGGAATGGTGTAAAGTGACTTGATCCTGCCATTTGTATTTTTAGGTAATATTTAAGACTGTCTTTTAATTCTTGGTTAACAATTTCTTGAGACATTCATTTGCTGTAAGTCTTTCATATCAGTCTCAAAGGGTTGGGGTAAAGCATGGAAAATTCCTTAAGCCATCACCTACCTCTGCAAGCAGGCTCTTTTGAATGATTCTCTGCATAGGCCTGCATGATCTACTGACCTGCATGTTTCTGGAGAACCTAAAGCTTCACTGAAAACATTTCTTGCACACTCACTGCTATTAACTTATGCTAGAAGAGCAAAGCTTTATTCAGTACTTGTAAGAATCCTTCTTTCTGCAAAGCTATTGCTTCCAGGCTGAGCCCACAAAACCTTGTTCACCCAGTGGGAAGGCATCTGTGAGCTGGAGTGGCTGCTGTTCCCCTAGCCAGCTAACAGACCCTCAGCCAACTAACCTGCCTGTGCAGCACATGGGGTTAAGTTTTCAGTTGATTGAGAAATAAACACTGATTTTTTTTTTTTCTAATGCCATTTTATTTTTCCATTTTTCAGCTGTAGGGTAGTCCCTGGAGAAGGCCTTTCGAGCAGTGCAACAGCATTTCTTAGCCCTCCTCACTCTGGTTCAGAGTGGTGGCCCATTGCACACAGAATGGAAACCACTGACCTGATCCTAACTTTTGAAAAAACACCTTTTCCTATATACTACCTGAAGCCTTCCCTTTCTGCCTGAAGCTATAAAACAAACAAGCTTTACCTATAAGTGCTGCTGCAGTAAGAAACCTTACAAGTGCTGAAGAAACCTACTTCAAATGTAACACTCACCATATTAGTCTGTGCTCAACTAGAAATGTCGGATGGGGGAATTTACTTCATTGCAGATGCTCATTTTTTACCTGATTGTTAAACCTGTGCACTTTTGATATTTTTCTTTAGCTTCTTTAATTCCTTATGTAGAAGAGTTATATAAATGCAGTGGTTTGTGCTCATCGTCTCCAATTTGAAACTTGTGACTTACGAATTATATATCAGCATGTGGCAGAAATGTTGGGGGGGCTCTAGATTGTGATTAGAAAAGAGTTTCAACAAAAAACAGGAGCTCTGCTAAACTATGTGCTGTGCTTCTGCATCTTTTTATTAAAATGTTTTGCTTTGTATGTTTAAATTACTGATTTTTTAACTGCCATGTTCATTAAGAAATCCAGGGTATTCAAATTCTGGGGTTTTTTCATATTGTATTATTATTCTAAGGAATAGTTCAATGTAACAAGAAGAAAACTTGACTTTGCTCTGGTTTAAACAGTAATAGGCACTTGAAAAATATTAAATAAGTAGTGTTACATATAAATTCAAGAATTCCTGGGTTTTAGGAAGTTGAAGTATTATTGATTAACAGAATTTTATACAACTATACCAGTTAAATTCCAAATTGGAATTGTTTTGTTACTTTTTCATTTTATTGTGCCAAATTCTGGTACATTTAGAAAGAAAAATTCTAAAGTGGTCAGTGATAGGGTGTTATCTCTCAGCGCCTTTCTGTCACTCATTATTGCCAGTAGTGCCTTTGATTGTCTGAAGGGAGACTCTTAGAGTAGTGTAGGCTAAGTCCTGTCACGTAGGAGGAATGGAATGGCTGGTTTGGAATTTCTTAAAGATGTGGAGCAATAAGTGCAAAGTGAACTCCCATTTCGCACATTTTTAATCGTAGTCTTACTATAGAGATTATATATTCAAGGAGTTGTAAAAAATTCTGTTAGTCAGTGATATTTCGTCATACAAATCCTTGCAAATTCAGGGGTATAGAGGGGAAAAAAAACAACAACACAAACCCGAACAAACCCGACTACACTTTGGGAACCAAACGGACTCATATTGAAGAGATGAGCAGTGTATGACCACATTTATGGTATCAGTCTGGGAATGTGTCGGGAATGTCGCTGTCTGTAGGTGGTGGTGGGTGCAGGAGCTGCGGCGTTGTGTGCAGGTGTGAACCGCAGCACATCGGGATCTCTTTTGCATGTTGTATCTAATTGTGATTTCAGCAAACAGAAACAGCGAAGCACATCAACGAGCCATGCCAGGCTCTCAACAGCTTGGTGAGGCTCATGTGGATGATTAAATTGGTACTTGCTGGAGGGGAGCCCTCCCACTTCTTAATAAAAGTACAAATTGATCTAATATTGACAGTGTGGAAAAGATTTCTGTTTGCTGGAAAAAGCATTATTATTCCTAGATGTGGGGACTTATATTTCCATCTTCTGTTACAGTATTGATTCATAAGAAATATTGTTGCATTTAAAATTACTACATTTGTATGTGGGTATTTATTTGAAATGATGTCAAAGTACTGTATTATGTTCTATGTGCATTACCTTTTAGTGATGGGTTGCTCTCCATTTAACGTCCTGTGCATGTATTCTTGCCAAGTAACCTTTATACAGATCTGAAAAACAAAAAAGTTAAACTTCTTAAAAAGATAGCTGTATGTTAATTGGATAACCTTAGGAGGAGGAGTAGAGGGCAAAACATTGCTTCCAGATTAATAAAACAGGTTTTAATTGGGGAAAGCAATGTGCCTGCATAAAGGTAGTCACATTGGCAGGAGCAATAAAAGAGAAAAGGAATTGCATGATCTGCCTGTTGGTTTTGTGTTTTAAGGTGCTGGTTTAAGTAGTCTGCTGAAGGGATTTTCAGCCAGGGGCCAAATAAATACTAATATTTATCTGAAAGAAACTGAATACTTCACATGAAGTTTTCTGCAGAACTAAAGAACTAATTATTTGCGGTTGCATTCAGGGAGCACTATCCTCTCTTATTCCAGGAGATCTTCATGGATTAGTTTTGGCCTGGATCAGACTGGTTTAATGTGTGTCACTGAACAGCTTTGCAAACACTTGTACTGGTACAGGGAAAGTAAGGGTAGGACTAAGGCTATGGTGTCAGTGGTGACAAGTCATCCTGAAATGACATCCTAATTTCTCGTATACTCTCCAGAATACTCACGTACTCTTAGGGCCCCATCCAACCTGGCCCTGAACACTTCCCTGGAAGTATTTCCTAGCCTGGCAGTGTTCCCTGAGCACCCTGGTCTAGTGAGAGATGTCCCTGCTCATGGCAGGGGGGTGGAACAAGATGGTCTTTAAAGTCCCTTCCAACCAGTCAGGGATTCTGTGAAAATATATTAAGTTGATGTTTGTCCTGCTTTACCTGCAGGATGATCTACCAAACAAACATGTAAATCCATCTGCATGCACAGGAGAGCAGACCTGTGAAACAGTAAAACAGGGTAGTTCAAGAATGCCTTAGTAAGAAAGAAAATGAGAAAACAGTCAAATGAGAATATTTACATTAAAAGCTTGTCTAGTGAATGGCTATTAATGAAAACATTCATTTCTTTGACTCTTTTCCCCTCCCTAAGCCCTGGGGGAAATTTTGCCTCTGCAGAGCTGGAGGGTGGGTTCAGCCATCCAGCTGCAAATGTGGCTGGAGTTAAGTCTCTGGGAGAGGAATCTGCCAGCAAATGTCACACTCCTGATTTCTATGGAGTCAGTAATCCAGCAGTGATCCTTCGTTTCTTGCAAGTGAGGCTTGAAAACAAGTTGCTCACTTCCCAAAGGAGGAGCAAGGCAGGTTTCTTCATGTATTGAGATGTCTAAAGAAAGAAGATCTGGAAGTACCCAGGTACCTGGTTTTGTGGGATGAAGACAATGAAAATTATGACAGAGGTGCTTTTTGGAGATTCCACTAGATAACATGGTAAAATTCAGCTTGACAAATATGTACAGAAGTTACTCAAAAATATATTCACATACTTGTGATTTTTGAAGGATGATGTAGTAGACAGACCTACAGGATCAGGAAATGGTATTTTTGCATCCAAGAACTTTGAATATAAACTATAAAGACCGCCTCTGGGATCTCATAACCAAGCAAAGCAGGTACTTAATGTCATTATTCTGAGTATTTTATTATTTTTGAGTGTTCTTTAGAAAGTTTATCTATAAAAGCTTCAAGCAAACATTCATTAGTTGTTGGGAAAACCACCCATATACAAACTGCTCAAAAGATGCTTCACCTGTCCTTTCCCAGGAAAGGAGAGGATGCTGCTTCCCAGTGCAAATGCAAATTTCCCCAAGAAGGAGCTATCGCAGCTGGGGAGGGAATGTTTTTCTCATCCTTAGTGAAACTGGTATCTCAAAGGTAACCTGAGAGCTGATCTGCCCCTTACCTTTCCCAGCCCTGTGACTTTGGGGCATGCTGCTCTTGAACTAAGCCATCAGGTTTGATAGTTATCAAGTGAAGGGCTTGTAAAATGCCCTAGGTCCAGCAGCTGTTTAAGAAACTCACAAAAACCATAAAAGCTAGCTAACAAGCTGGACCTGGCTCTAGATGTTAGAGTACTTCTGAAGCAAAGGTAATACACTGAGTGGGAGCAATGTAATGAAAGCTGATTTTAGTGACTGTGCTAGAGAAAACCTGAGAAAAATTTTAAAATTTATACCAAATCTACACAGGTATCTAACAAGGACAGTGTATATAATGTGTTACTTGCAGGTGAAAGTTACATATATGAGTAAAGCTTGAGTTAGCTACATGTAGATTAGGTGAGTTTAAGGCAGGCTGAAGTGAGTTAGTGCATGTCCAGACCTCCAGCAGCCTCATGAGAACAAAAATTTAACTGAGCTGAAAATTACATTCAGGGCAGAACCCCTAAATACTGTGGCTTTTGACTGAATCAGGTGTCATATTAGAAGAACACTCTGTGTAGACCAAACATGTACCTGTGTGATTCTCTTTATGTTGCAATAATTTTTGGATAATTTTATATATTTGAAGTATCTCTGATGTTACTTGAAAAATAAATGTCAGCAAGTGGATATTTAGGCTGTGAATGTCCTAAGCTAAAATATTGTAGCAGGCTTAACAAGCAGGAGAAATTTCCATACTGACAATTTAGTATATGGTTTTAAAGCGATCATGAGAGGAAAAAAAATGTTAAAAGAGCAAAACTTTTAAAAATTAATTCACACTATCAATTACATGATCCATTCTCAATAACAGCATTTTAGTCTTTTTTTGAAACTGGTCATTTCTGCTTTTCAAACAGTAATCTGTTTGAGGAATTACAATTCTCCATAATTAAGTTTAAGGAGAGAATAAGAAACAATTAATTTAACTATGCATTTCTTTGTATTGCTTGACATAGTTTCATCTATATCTTTTCTACAAAACTTTACTCCCTATTTTTTACACAGAAATTTTAAGATCAACATTGTCTCAGCATTCAGATACATACTAGCTCAAATTTAGGGAAAACACTCAATCTGACAGTTCTGTAATAACAAAGATTTTCCCCTTTATTTCTGGTGGTGAGACTGTTCCTAACTATGAGAGTTATTTCTAATTATATTGACTAAACATTCAGGCAGCTTCTACTAATCAAATATTCCTTAGGTTTTTTTCCTTTGTGGCTTCTACTCTGGAATTCAAATTAATGCAGCTTAAAGCTTTATCAAGGGATAAAGAATAAAATATTTGATCCAGCAGTGAACCATCAGCTTCCATCGTGTGATCTTACCTGATTCTAAGGAGTATCCAAAACTTACTCTGCCTTATTAAGGTGGGAAAAGCATTGATTATTTTTAGCTGGTAATCAAGAGGTTGATTAGTAATAGGTCTCAAAAATAAGATTCAGTTTGTAAAAGTAAGTTCCTTGTGTTTTGTCTTACTCCATAGGGACAGAATTCCCAGTTATCAGCTCTCACTACACATGATTACCCAGTTGCTGAATGTCCAGGGCAACTCCCTTTGGAAGTCAGCTCGGAGAAATAACATTGACTGTGGTCTACATGAAGGGAGGAGAATTCATGGTGGGAGTTGAAAAATAGTAAGAAACATAAAAGGGACGTGACCCTTATGCCTGAACATGCAAAAAAAGATTGCTGGCAGCTGTATGTGATCAGGGAGCAGTTCTGGCAGAGAACACGAGGTGGCAGTGCCAGACGGGGTCAGAGAGAGACACAGAGAACCAGACACGGCCAGAGAGGGCCAAGCAGGGTCTGACAGAGCCAAACAGGATCAGAGAGAGCCAGGCAGGCCCTGACAGAGTCAGGGTCAGAGAGAGTCAGGTAGGGCCAGCGAGATCCAAGCACCACCAGCCAGCGGGGCTCGTCTCACAAGACCCTCTGCTGCTTCAAGGAAAATGGGAGCTGAGAGCAGATCAAAGCTGGTCACACTTCTCCCACGCTAAAAGATTTGACTTTTGTCTCAAGAATTCTCCCCTCCACCCCCACCCTTCTCCTTTTCGTTCAGGTTTGCCATGGTTACCCATGGTTTTGTACACCTTGGATGTATTTCTTGCTCTTTCAGTGAGTCACTGGCTTGGCAGCTCAGGAGTATGAAGCTTTATGAATGGATACTGGTTCTGCAGGTGATTACCCTGAACCACACGACAGACAATAAATGGAACTACACTTGAGAAGAAATTTTTATTTTTATGGATTTTTTTCATTGGTAGCTCCAGTAACCCAATTCACTTCCTTAGCATTTGCCGTTTGTCCGTGTGTCACATAACTATTCTGGGCTTGTGCAGGATCTGTTGTGCACAGAACTTACCCTGCTTGTTCATTTCAGTGCCTAGCAGGAATGGGTTGGGGCAGCAAAAGCTCTCTTCAGCTGTGTGCTAGGTCACAGGTTTGACAGAGTGGTTGGCAACCAGCGAGAGTTTGGTCAGCACCTTCCCCTTTGCCCATCCATAACCCCATGTCTGAAAGCACTGCTTCAGTCAGCATGGCCAAGGTTTTGTACCGGCTGAGTCCAGCAGCCAGTGGCCAGGCTGGGAGATGTGGCTCCCTATAAGTGAGTACTTCTGCACATTCTCAGCTCACCACTCACTGGCATTGCCAGCTTGCAGAGGGGCTTTGTGAAAGCTAAGAAACCAGGCAGGCCGTGCCGAGGGTCCTGCAGCAGACATCATCCTATTGTACAGAGAGGAACAAAGCTAAAACTACTAAAATAAATCAAAAATCTCATTGTGTAGTGGATAGCATGGCCACATACATGGCAGATAGGATAAATTTAAACATGGAATTTTATAGAAGTTCTCATGCTTTGTCTGTCTTCCCTGTCATGTTATCACTGTTTGGAATCTCACTATATTGAGGAGTTGGAGAACCAGGAATCTGATCTTTTTTTGCAACTGAGTGGGAAAAGATTTAGAGCTGATGGGAGAACATTGGGCTGAGCTACTTCCTGTTAAGTAGTAATGGTAAATTCCTGCATGGTCAGTATATTATGAGTCCCCCAATGATCCACGCTCATTTTACCCCAGAGAAGTGAATGGATGCACCACCCTTTTAGCTTTTTCTTTTTTTTTCTTTTTTCTTTTTTTTCTGTCAAGCAATGGCAACAGGATTACTGTTTTCTCCAGCTCAACATTTAAAAGATGAAGAACGGCTCTTGTGCCCTCCTTGGATATAGAGGACATTTTCAGTTGTGAAGATCAGGCTCTGAAAACAGGTGGTGCACTGATCATTCATTACCTGCTGTATGAACCTAATTCTTCTTTCAGAGAGCCCAAATAACAACCCTGAGGTATATTACCTTAAAAAGATCTGAATCAATTTAAATGAAAAAAAACCTATTAAGTCAGTGTATAAAGAATACTAGTGAAATTAGAAAGTTCAGGATTGGAAATGCCTCTGTGTTAAGAAAAATTAATGTTCAAGCTCCAGTAAATATTTAAGTTCAACTACTTTATGATGTGCAGCTAAAATACTATTTCGCTCTGCTATAAAAATCTCATGCTGGAGTTTAAAAGCTGCCACAGGAACTGTGTCCCAAATGGACTGCTTTACTTTTATCTGCAGTTCCTTATTTCTGTATATTGTTTTGTGGGTTTTTCCCCCTGAATTCTTGGCTGCTGTGGCAAGTAGGGTTGGTGAACATGGAATAGGCTTCATTTTGCCTGAGATATCATTAAAAAAAAAAAACCTAAACCCTACCTCATTTTGGTTTTGGCTTAAAAATATTTTCCCTTGAAAACTACCTTTGATCAATCATTTCTTGCTGACTTGGTTTTTTTTCAAATTTAAAAGCAACAGAATAAGTTTCAATGCTGCCATAAAAATTATTTGTTTTTATTTGCATTTGCTGGTTTAATCTCGTTGTAAATGAGAAATAAAGAAGTTCTGCTTTATCTGCAAGTGCAAAGGCCCAGCTTCAAAATCATGAGATTGCACAAATACTCAAAAGACATCACAGTAATCTTCAGATCTTCATTTTCACATGAAAAGTAGTCTTTTCAGGAAGGAAAAAAACTCCAATCAAAATTCCAAGATTTATAAATACTCTGTGCACAAACAAACTCTGTGTTTGCCATGGAGGGTCATATGATGGCAAAAGCACATGAGGGTCACCCCAAGGATTACATGATCCAGAACGAAATACCATTTGAATCTCCTACAGGAAAAGCATATCAGAGAGACCACCTGTATTTGCAAAGCCTTGGCTTTTTAATCTCCAATGTTGCATTAAATCTAGAAGAGGTTGTTCTTACCCTCATTAAATCTATCTTTCCTGGACATGCAGTGGTAATCCTCAGCGAACTGCAAAGCCTACCATGAAGGAGAATTACTTTGTATTGAGAGAGCTCACCTTGTAACAGAATTTTAATTGCAAAATTTGACGGGCAACTTTTTATTTTTGGAGAGAAAGAATATTTGTATGGGGTTTGCTAACCAGTCACACTGCATTTATTGGCCCTTTACTCTTATCCTTGCACACATGTGCATTAGATACCAAGGGTTTGAAAACAATTAAAACAAGCCCAAGATAAAGACCATAATCAAAGGACATTGCCCAGTGCTTCAAAGCTTAACGAAGTTCTTGTGCTAGGTACGATGTAGAATTCACAGCTAAGATTTAGTAAAACTAAAACCTTCAGCAAGGTCCAGTTCATTGCAGAAGATTTCCAACCAGTTTCTAATCTATTTAGGGGGATCTTCAACTTCTGTGAGACTAACACTGTGAATGGCAGAAATTACAGAAATGTTGACAAGGCAGACTTGTTTCTGTTATTACTTCCTTTGTAAGACATGAAGGGAAACAGCTCAGGTACCTGAGACAGGTTAGAAGAAAAGTGCTTAACAGAGCTGGATATGTATCTACTGCCTGCAACTGAATGAAAGGTGGCATCCTATGCTTGTTACTCAAGAGTCACAAATAAGTGTGCCATAAGTGATCCCAGCATCATTTTGCTTCTCACAGTTTTAAAGGATTGGATGCCTCTCAATTAAGGTGGGAAGAAAGTTCCAGTATTCACAGCAGGTGTCCCAGCATTTTCTTTTTTCTTCTAAACCCAAATCTGTACTGTTTTGCTCTTTTGCTGGTAGTGTCAGACCACCTCCTTCTTAGCTTTTATTCCTTCCAACCCCTAGCAGAGCTGCAAAGCAGAGCCCTTCTTTTCTTAGTTGCTTGTCTACTGAAATTTCTCTCTGATTCCATGTGATTTACCTTGGTTGGAGACACGGGTTATTTCCCAGATGTAAAGAAACTGACACTGGCCCTCTGTTACAATTTTGCTGGTCAGAAGCAATGGCTACAACTTGCTTAACAATTGTTAACTCACTCCAGAATAACTTAACTGATTCTGGTTAGAGATACAAATTAAATGCTGCAGATACCCAGACTGTTTTAGGCACTGAGTGCCTAAAATGAAACATGGTCCAATTCTCTAGGAAAAAACAACCTAAAAAACAAACCAAACCAAAATGCTGGCAAGGGTGGGGAAAGAATTGGACAGGAAATAAGTAATTTTAAGGGATGCTGGCTATTTGGTGTTCTGGTGCTATATCTAACAGGTTTAAATGCTTAAAATACAGCTTGTCTCAGCTTCACATTTCATGAACCTTACTTTCATAAGAACAAAGGACCTGGAAAATTTCCAACAATTTGTAAGTTTGTTTCTGCTGCTGAATCTCCATTATACCTGATAACCATGATTGGTGAGCTTGGATCTGTTCTGGTGAAAATGCTGTAGAGAAGGCCCCCCTCATTGTCCTAAAGGACAGGACTAATCTCAGGGGACCATGCCCATTTTTACAGCAATAAATGTCTGAAATAATTACTTGTGTTTTAAATTTATGTATGTATATTAATGCTTTAAGGTAGGATTTTGAAAGTAACAGGCAAGATTTTCAAAGTGATGAGAAATCGAGATTGGTTCATTAGCAATAAATCGGCTTTCTTACTCTGGTTTACTTAGACTCTATTCATAGACTTGATCTAGAACAGCTATTTCTTTTATTCTGGAATGATTAGTCCATTGAAATTAATTTTGAGAATGTCACTTCAAAACTGTTCTTCCATTTCATCACACTATTGAAGTGCTCAACAGTATATTTCCATACTAACCCCTGCATCAACATTGGATATTTCAAGGGGGAGGTAAAGAGCAGTGACAAACCGTGGGATAATAAAAAATAGAGTAAAGCCCAACATAGATAAATTTTCATGTTATTGTTTTGCTGTTTTTTCCAGAATTTAAATGCTTTTGTGAAGACCATTTTACATGACTTGGTGCTTTCAGAGATGGATTGCTTGATAGGTACTTTAAGGCCTAATACATTTGTTTTCCCCAGTATTATTTACTCCTTGTGAAGAGAAGCTGGGATCTTAAATCTCAGAAAGCTCTCCTTTAAATGTGCCTCACCTGAAGGGCAAGGTTTTATCTCTGTGGAAGGAGCACTTCACCAGGGCTACAGAAGAGAGCATTGCCCTCCAACTCAGCTGCAGTCCTACCTACTGCGTCTTACTCCCTGTCCAGGCACAGAGTAGTGAGTCAGGTGGGCCTTCGGGTCTGGCTATTTAAGAAGCTCTTGTTTCTTGGAATGATTCTGGGAGGTGGGAAGAGGCTGGTAGGGTTTGGTCCCCTTAGACGAAATTCATATCTGAATTGCTCTCTGACACGTACGTGGCAGAACAGGTCAGTCAGAGAAGCCATGCACACGTCTCTCCCGGGCCTCGGCATGTGTCCCACAGCCGCTCCCAGCAGCTGCACCGAGAAGCTTTTGGCTCCAAGGGCAACAGCCGGTGTAGAGCCTGTGACCCTTAGGTTTCCCTTTCTATTGCTTGTGATGTGATTTTGAGCTTCGCCCTTTCTAACCGAAGGGACTCATAAACACATTCCCTGTGGCATGCGGGTGGTGAGGAGCTTGGGCGCCCCTTGCTCCCTGCAGCTGCAACCCCGAGCCCAGCGGTTCACTTGGGGGGGATGCCCTCGGTTAGCCCAG
Organism: Eopsaltria australis; assembly: GCA_034509425.1. Classification (NCBI taxonomy): domain Eukaryota; kingdom Metazoa; phylum Chordata; class Aves; order Passeriformes; family Petroicidae; genus Eopsaltria; species Eopsaltria australis. Next base: position 152,623 of record JAVTVJ010001123.1, on the reverse strand, counting down.
GACGGGTCTGGCTCAGCGGGAGCTCCTCGTAGCGCTGCCCAGGGGCCATACAAGCGGCGGGCGCTGCTTCCCCGGGGTCGGGTGGGAAGGGGGCAGGAAAGGGTGTTCTCCCCCTCCCCTTGGCCCCCGCTGCCGGTCCTAGGGAGGGGCCAGACCCGGCGGGTGAGTCCTTTCCTCGCCGCCCCCGGGCCAGCAGCAGCACCTGGTCCCCTGGCGGCTGGGGCGGCCCCTCCGGCGTGTCCTGCTGCCGCCTGGGCCGGGGCCGGGGCCGGGGCCGGGGCGCATCCCGCCTCCGCCGCCTTCAGGGGCGCCGCGTCCCGCTGGCGGCGCCTCATGGCGAGATGCAGCTGCAGTGGGAGGGAGAGGAAACCCACCCCCCTCGCCCGGCGGCCGCCTTTGTAAGCGCCCGGCCCAGCTCGGCGCGCAGCGGCTGGGGGAGCTCCGGAGCGCGGCGGCGGGAGCAGATGGAGTCGGAGGGTAAGGCTGCGCCCAGCCCCCCGCGCCCCCGTTGTGACTCCGAGGGAGCCCCGCGCTGCTCAGCCAAGTTCTCGGTGGCGGCTGCGGCGGTCACGGGGAGCCGGGCAGGGAGCGGAGCGGGGCGGGCCGCGGGGGGAGCGGCGGGCCGCGGGGTCTGTGCGGCGCGGGGGGAGGCTGGATCCCGGGTCGGCCGCGCTCCAGGTGTGCAGGGTCTTCCTCCCCCGCCCTCCGCTTCTCTGCTCTCCGCTCCCCTGCCCTCCGCTCCCCTCGCTGGACGGCGGGCGCTGCCCCGCGGGGTCCCGCCGGCTCTGCTGGCGCCAGGGCCCCGCTCCGCCCGCGCCCTCGGCGGGGAGCCCGGGATTCGGGCCGCCCCGCCGGGGGCAGGCGGGGGCCCAGCGGAGCGGAGCAGCCTTCGCGGACCCAGGGGCGCGCTCAACTAACTTCCTTTCTTTAACTGATTTTTTCTTTTCGTTCCCTGCTCCCCACGAGCGGCTGGCGCGGTTCCGATGCAAACCCATCGCCCGCGGGACCGGCCCGTCCTCCCCGGGCTGGACCCGCAGCAGCGCTGGCTGCGCTAGCCACGGCCCCCCAAGCGCCGGCTGCGGGCTCACCCTGAGCTGTCCCCGCACACACACCCTGGACGCGGCGTCTCTGCGCGTCTCACAATGGCCAGGGAATCCATGTTTGAGAAAATGCAGCACTGAGTTGTGTAAATATATTTTTAGTTCTCCTAAAATCACACGAAATCAGTTCTGTTAAACACTCATTTCAGTAAGACTGTTATTAACTGTGAAGATTAAATTTATTTCCTGCCAATCCGTATTTAGGCACTTATGAAATGCTGAGATTTTCCCCCCCTCTCTCTTTTTTAAAATACCTTTTGGAACTGTTAGTACTCAAAACGTAAACCATTTCCAGTTGCAAACTGGAAATCTCTAAACCATAATAGTCTATTGCGTTTAGCTGGCTGTCTCTGCAAGACCAGCATTCTCGTGGGGGAAAAAAAAAAAAAAAAAAGGAAGGGGGGGAAGCCCTAAAACCCCTTATGAGATTCATGTTTAGAAAACTGGCCACATGCATCGTAGCTGTTTTTTAAGCCTCAGTACCTATGTCACATTTTCCATTCCAAATATTAAGAGTGGTTTAACTATGTTAAAGGGATATACTCTACCTTAGTTCCATTGCAAGCTTTAGGGAATTTTAACACAAAGGAAAATAGCTCTGCAACATAAAAGGATCTTGGAGTGCCTGATACACAGCGGCACCAAGGAGTGGGAGAGACTATTGGCAATTGTTAATGACCAGAATTGGTTTTGTTGAGAAGTATGCAGAATGGAAAGGGCTCATGTATGGCGACCAATACATTGATAAAAATATTCTTGCATTCTTTAGAAGTTTATTTTTCATAGAAAGCTGTTTTTCACAATGCTAGGAGGACGTTTTAGAGTTCATACTCCATCTAGCAGAGCTGTGTCTATAATATCCCCTGAAATAAGCAAGCTGGGTTGTTCCTGATTTAGCTCACTTGTGACCCAGTTCTTTATATTGTATGTGTTCTTACCTTAATAAAGCTAAAGAAAAATTATAAAAGTGAGATTGAGTATCAAGGAGGCCCTTCTTTTGAAGAAACAAATTATTATTTTTAAAAAGTGGAAGTTTTCTGCCCTGCTTCTTGGGTAGGTAAAGACTGGATCAACCTAGGAAAGCTTATGGTGAGTTGCAGAGCTGCTGAAGTTCCCCATCTGCCCTGGTTCCAGAGATATTCAGACAATCTGACTTCTGGCATCTCCTGAACTCCTTGGGTACCAATCTTCAGTACATTAATTTTTAGAGGCTGGTCCTCCCACATGGAGTAGTTGAAATGCTGGTGTTGGCAGCCTCCTGCTCTGTTAGTGAAGGAGACAGGGTTCTTGAGTCAGTTGCTTGTAAATTGCAATACAAGCAATATGCAATTGCCATGCCAGTTGCTTGTAGATTGATGCAATACGAAACCCTCTGTATGTGTGTGTTTGTGATTTTCCTGAGTGTGGTTGATGCTCTTCAGTGAGCTTTATTCCTGTTTTCAGAGTCGGGGCACTCAGAGTGTGGTGTTCTAAGGGAAATCTGTAGAGTTTGCTTGCTCTTGTGGCTTTGATCTGATGTGCCCTGCTTGCATAGTCCTGGCTGGAATCATTCTTGAATGGAGGTGGAATTGCTGTTGTCCAGTCTCATTTGGCTCAGCAAATTGCATTTAAATGTATGTGTAAAACTCTTGCTGAATGTGAAGCCAGGACTTTCTCTTTCCAGAGGACCTCTGCCTCTTGCTGAATGTGCAGATCTAAGGCCTGTCAGGTATCTTCCACAGAGGCAGGGAAGAAAGACGGGGTGGACAGTTAAGGAAATACAGTGTGGTGTACTAATGCCACGGAAATACTGACCAACACAATTCTTGTGGGTGTCTCCCCAACTCCCAATGTTGGCTGAGGTGATAATGTAGAACGAGGTTGATACTGCAGAGTGTATTTGGACTTGGAGTGTGCAAGAGAGAATATTATATTCAAAACAACAAAAACAGTAGAATCATAGTGATGATGGTCCTCATCTGAGCCACTGATTGTATAGATGTTAACTTGTTTAAGTACAGTGAACAGTGGCAGATGTAAAGCAGTAATAACTACTGGTATCCATTTGTGTTGGCATTATCAAACTTTAATGTGAAATTTGGTGTTTTCACTCAGGAGACCAACAATGACTTGCAATTCTTACATAATGATGAATATTGGTACTCTTGAAAATGTATCACTAGTTCCAAATTCTCTGAACTAGCTGGAAGTTCCTTTTAAGTAAAAAAAAAAAAAAGTGATTTCATATGCTTCTCAGATGTGGAAACAGAGGATATGAGATAGCCTGAGCTAAGATGGACTTGGGCATGAGTGAGGGAGGGGAGAGGGAAAATAGGAGGGACTACTGTTGAACTCCTTTCCATGATGTGACAGCTCTCGAGCCATGCTGCATGCACGTCACCAGCTCTCAGGGCTCTCATTTTTTTTGTCCTTTGCCAACCCCTTTGAACTCCCCACTGAGAACTGAGCTTGGCACCCCCAAGCACAGGACCCCAGACCTCCATGGTGAAAATTCATTTGAAATTGAAAATAGATATCTGCAGCTCAGTGTTGCATTCTCTGGAGCATTTGAGAGGCAGTCAAGTCACAACATGGAACTCTGGCTGGTTCGGAGGTTATGAGTGGTGAAATTTGAGATGCGTTTGTTGGTGGAACAAAAGTGAGGCACACTTTTGTGTACCTCCCTCTACTCTCCTCCCTCCCGTTCCCAGCCAGCTCCTAAAAGCAAGGGTTAGTATAACTAGATTTGCATTTGACATTTTGAAATATCTTAAAATTTTATGGGTCTTTGGATTTTATTTCACAGTTTGTGGCTGTTCATTCTATCTGTGCTGTCTGTTGTTGGGAGTTCCTGATTCTTCAATACCAAGTGTTTGCTTTACCTGGATGCCAGGCAAGTGCTGTGCCAGCCTGTGCAGAGAAGATGTGCTGGTGCATGGTGTCCCTGCCTGTGATGCTGATTGGAGTGACAGCCTTACGCTCCCTTGGTGCTGTGGCCATTGCTTTTTCTGGCAGTGATCACCATGTCCTTCGATGAGAAATACCCAGGTCTGCAGTTGTGGCCTGGCTTCTCAGGGTTAACTTGTTAAGTGGCATTATTTAAAGCACATTGCTTCTGTGGTCCCTGACCACTACCTCACAAAATGCTGTTTTCCCTGCCTTTTGTTCTGGTTTCACTGACTTTTGTTGCTATTTTTGTCTTTCTGTGAAAGAGTTTATTGGTATTGCCTGCTTCCTTATTTTCTGGGTTGCACTTTTCTTGCTATTTGCCCAGGGTTAAGACCCTTGTGTGGGACAGAAAGCCAGTGATTCAACTGCTGTGAGAGGGCTAGGTGAAGAATTGAGGTGGAAGGCTGAGGTTGTTGACATAGCATAATCTCAGTCATCTCATGCAGGACTCCCTGCAGGATCCTTGAGGAGCTTGGCAAAGTGAGTTCATCAACTCCTCATCTATAGTCCCTCCATTAATAGAGGGATGAAATTCCTTTGAAGCCAGGCTGTTTGAATAACCTTTCAGATACTTCTGTCCCTCAGTCTTTCTTCTCTCCCTCTTAGTATAATTAATTTTGTGGTTATGAACTCTGAAAGCCAACAGCTCTTTCACAGTTAACCCTTAGCATAAAAAAGTTGCATGAGTGCTAAAATGGGATTTTTCCCCTTTGTTAGGAAGTTTGGTTCTGCCTGAATGATGTAATGAGTATTAGTGGTGAGGCTAGTAAATCTGGCTTTACAGTCACACAGCATCACCAAGAGGCTGATCAGAATGGCCATTGTTGGTCCCTCTCTGTACTTGTGTTGGGCACCAACAGCCTGAGAAGGATGTTTTGTGTCTTGAAGAAATAGGTCAAGTGTCACCAACTTTGGTGTCTTAAATGCTGGTGACTTTCTAGAGAGCTCAGAGTTACTAAAGGCAAGAATAACTATTTCTAAATTTTTAAGCTTTGTAGGTCTCTAAAGTACATTTAAATGTGTTGGAAGTCTTGATAGCTGTTTAGAGGGCACTCTTGAGGTTGGGTCAGAAGCAGTCATTGAGCAGTGAATAGAGCCATGTAGAATTAATGATCTTCAAATCTGTTGTTAGTCATAGGAAAAATGCATCTTTTGAGATGACAGAACCTTCAGGGTATTAAAAGGGACAGAGTAGACCACTGGCCATTGCTGTGAGAGGTGAGGAGTTTTGAAACATTGTAGGTCATCATGCATTTCAGCATGACCATGAGCAATTACTTTACTGGAATTGCATTTTAAAATCCTGAAGTGTCCCCTTTTGAAAGATTGTTCTAGTTCTTTATTCTTTATTCATCTAATTTGATGCTGCCTCAAAGAAATTCTTTTGTTTAATGAATATTCAAGGAGAGAGCATTTTTATGCTGGACTATTGAATGAATCAATTACAATTACAACATTGTATTTGCCATTTTTCTCTCTTCAAGCATTTGAATAATCTCTGCTGAAGTATACAGAACCACTGCTTTAAGTGTAGTACCTTTATGGTTCATTTCTGGTACTCATTGAGCTGGTTAATTAACATGAATGGCTAAAACACTAACATAGGGTCCAAAGTTGACACTGGTTAGATGTCAGCTTGTTATTGGAAGCCTACCTCTATCCTTTGGATGGAGTATTTGGATACAGTGTGTGCAAGTAGCATACACATCTGTACATGGCATCATGACAGTCTGGATGGAGATTGTTGGATTATATCAGTCTTGATATTAAAGAATCGAATTTCTGAAAGTCCAAAGAACCCAGTAGTCCCAGTAATTTTTTGGAAGGCGGGGTGACATCTCAATATCACTTGGATGTCAGAGGTTTCTCCTCTTTATTTTATACTTCTGAGAAACAGGCAGGTGTCTTACTGTAATGAAGGAATTTAACACTGGGCTCTAGTTTTCTTAAACTCTTGGCCTCTTTTTATTCTTTCTTTTTGGGCTTCCAGGCTCTGAGCAGAAATTCTCTCTTGGTAACTTAACACGGAGCAAATATTTACATTCATGAGATTCTTGCTACTTCAGCAATCATTTTGGGTCCTGAGGTTGGAACAGGGTGAAAGTTAATGTACCAAACGTTGGGGCAAGGAATTGTGAAAGGAAGACTAAAAGAGCCTCCAACCATGTTTGATATGAATTGCTAAGTGTAATTTGGTTGTCATTCCAGAATGAGTTCTACAAAGATACTGTGTTTTCTGCCGCTGGCCCCATGTGTCTGATGGGGGCTTGTGATTTGAATCTCACCCACAGCTTTAAAAAGCTGAATAAAAATGTTTGTGTAAAAACAGAAGGGAATGAAGACTGAGATGGAAAAGAAGGAAAAAGTACAGTGCAAAAAAAATCAGATAAGGGCATAGGAAGAGATTTTGAGGAAAGAAGGTTTTAAAGTCAAAATTAGTAAGTAATCTGAAATTTGTAAAAGAGGAAACCTGTACAAAATGCTCTGGGAGATTAACCTGTGGGCACTGCAGATGTAAGGGAAAAGTTCTCCAGGGTAACGCCAACAGAGAGCTGAATAAATTTAGTGAAGGAAGGAGCGATCTCTCTGCAGACTAGTGAATAAAAATACCACCAGATCTCAGCTTCCCGTGGATTTGGTTTTTTTCCTAGGTTTTGCTGTTACAGACCAGCATCATGCCCTGTGCTGGCTTCAGTGTTTCTACGAAAGACAGGGAATGAGAATGTACTCGGTTCCCACACCCATTGGGGGAGAAATATGCAAGGTTCCTCATGGAGGCACTCAGTGGAAGTTGGAGCTTCCTCACACAAGCCCACCTTGGCCACACCTTTGGAGATGCGTTTGGAGCCCCAGGGATTTGGTAGTGGTTGGGCACTTGGGTCAACCACTGCAGCTCCGTGCTTCTGCTGGTGACCTGCCAGGAAAGCAGTGGGGTGCACACCCGCGTAGGATAGCTGAGCACATAACCCAGTGCAAGCTGGGCATTGTATTCATTGTATTCCCTCTGAAATTTATTGGAAAAGGGGATTGTGCCCCCACAGGTAAAATTGTGCTGTTGGTCGACATGGTTGTGCTGGAGCTGTGGCTGAACCTACAAAAACCGACAGTGATTAAGGTCCAGCCCCCAGGCTGTAGTAGTGTAGAGCTACATCTTGGAACTCTTAGGGGTTTGTATTGAAGTAATATATATGGTTTTTCTATTTAATTTTTTTCCCCATTTTTTTCCTTCTTTGTTGAATATTTGCAAAGCCCCTGACTGGGGGTAGAATAATTTTGCCTGGAGGAAAATATCAGCTGTTCCAATTTCCTGTTGGAGCCAGGTGTTCCACCTCTGTGAATTGCTCTCACTGACTGGGAGTCATTCATGCAGAGTGAAGTTTCCCATGGAAGAACAAATGGTGCTGCCTGCTAAGCTCTCCTGGATCTGTTTTACTAGTTGCTATTGAAATTCTTACAGCCTGTTTCTTGGCTGTGGAAATGCAGAGCCAAATATCAACACTGGGGGGAGAAGTCCCCCTCTAATTATTGTCCAGTTGAGAAATGCATTCCTTGAATTATTTTTCATCTTATGCAAATACATGCCTTGCTTTTTCATTCCTAATTTACTGGTGGAAGTGCAAGTGTTCACAGCTAGGGGAGAGTAAGATTTTCTCAAAATAGTAAAATAAAATTATTAATTTAAAAAAATCCTGTCTCATCCATACTGTGTGGAGTTGTTGGAACTGGATCCTTGGTTGGAGTTGTGGCTGCTTGATCTTGATGGTTGTGCAGTCAAAAAAGTTGCTTCACTTGGAATGCAGAACAGATGCTTTTCTTATTCATATGAAAGGGTAGTCTGGTGGTTTTTTGGTATTTCCCAGACCATGCAAGTCCCAAAAGTTATTTTAAAAACTGCTAATCCTCTTCTTAGGACAAAGAAACTGCCAAAGCAAATTTTGAGGATAGGAGAGCTGCTGTGTTACTTGTTCATCTACTTCAGGGTTCTGGCCACAGACTTAAAACCTTTGTTGCAAATGGTTATGGAATAGTTGGCAGCAAGAGGTGGTTTTATTATTTATTTTCTTTCCCCTACACTCAGTTGTTTAAAAATCCAATTGTGTCTTAAAGGTGGAGGGTTCATCGAGTCACAGAATTCATGGCCTCCATGGAAATTGAAATTTTCTTATGGCTGGTAACAGAATTTCTAGTTGTTCAGAAACTGTATACAGAGTTGTGCCACTGTTTTACTTGTATGTTTGAAGTGTTAAAATGTTGTATCATGTATGTATGTATCATGTATACGTATCATGTATATACCTGAGGGTGGGTGTTGCACCCCACTCCCCTGTGCAAAGTGTTGTACTTTGAATTTGAGCTGATTCATCCAAAGCTGTAAGGAAGAGGCAGTGTGCACTGTTTTATTGCTCCCTTTTCTCTCCTCCCTCTTTGTTGGGTTAGATTTCACCGTGGAGAAATGAGCACGACCATGCTGAATGGTTTTTGATGACCGGTGGTTTCCTCTCTCTTCGATGGAGGGTCAGAAACTCAGGAGTCATAGGTGGTGCCTGTAATCTGGAAGAGGCTTGATGAAATGCTCTTAAAAATCTTAAACCTTGAGAGCACAGGTTTTAAACTTGGCTGTTTGATTCCCCTGCATCTGCTTTTGCACCTACATTGCTTCAGTCTCCCAACCACAAAGGTATTGGCTGCTAAGAGTATATTCCAGATCTGCCGAACATATTAGATTACCCTGTCTCCTGTTTCCTGATCTGTTCCATCAGCTTTATTGGATGAACAAACTCCTGTTGAGTCCTGATCATCTGTTTGTCCCACTTCACAGTGCCTGAGGAACCCTCGAGTGTTGCGTTCCCTGCTTCTAAATCCCGCTCTGGTCCCGGCGGCAGAGCGCTAGCGCGACCCTGGAGAGCCGTTCGATTTCCGATCGATAGGGCTTCCCCGGAGAGCCGACTACGGGCTCCGCTAGTCTGCTTTGGGGCTGAGGAGTTGTTGCCCTCAGAGCACGGCAGGATAGCAAAGAGCTACCCAAAGAAGGAGGACTCTCAGTGTGAGAGTTCGGTAGGTTTATTACCCCCAAGGGAGCTCAGGGACTAAGAGCTCAGAATAGCTCATTCCATGGGTATTTAAGGGAGGAATAACATCCAATAAACTGAGGGCACAGGGGCAATACAAGGGAGGGTCCAGGATGCGCAGTCGAATGAGGTTTAGGGAGGGGAGAGGGGGTAGAGAGAACAACAAATGAACAAGGGGGTAACAGGGAATTTTCCAGAACTGAGATACATAACAGACAAATCAAGGAACCAACAGCAGGAACTTGGGGTTCGTGGCTTGGTGGTCCAAACCACTGTCTCTGGCAATTTTGGGGGGGAAACTCTCTGTCTGTGGAACATGCCACCAGAAGTCCTCGTCCTTCCTGGTTCAGAACCACCGCTACATCTCCCCCTGTTTTTTTTTACTTAAAGAAAGTGACTTGTTACTAAAAGAAATTATGAAGGTTTTAAAACATCCAAGGAAGCTTAACACAATGAAGATAATAACTAAAATCCAAAGCAAAGTCTTTAAAATCTGCAACAAAACAAACAAACATTGTTAAAACATTGTCTCTCTACAAGACTGGGGATGATCAGGGTACGGGAGGTTGGGGTCTGGGAGGTACATGGGGCAGGTTTGGGGAGAGTCTACGGGGAAGGTATCAAAAAGAAAGGTCTCGCTGAGGACGAAAGGATCTGGTTACTCGGAGGGGAAACTCTTACGAGCTGGGTATAGGCAGTAAGTCTGAAAGTCTCTTCTTTGTATATAGTTGATCTCCTCTCGTTCTCCTTCATCTTCTTGATCGCTGTCGGAGTCTGGAGTCTTCTTTCTCCTCTCTTCCACGCTGATCTCTGTGGAGCAGCGACTGTTGGTAAAGTCATCCGGGTCTGTTCTGGTGGGTGCTCTCCCTACGCCTTGATGTCTCGGCTTGGGATCCAGCGCGGTCCCTCTGGAGTGGAAACACAAGCATATCCCCTCCCCCACACGATGAGTCAAACTGGTCCCACCTTTTGTCTACTTTGCGGGTCCTTGAAGAGCACCAGCGGTTGTTCCCTTAATTTGGCCTGGGTTGAATTAGTGAAGTGCCAAAACACGGGGGGAATGGGCTCTTTTGCTGAGCAATTTTAAAAGTTGAGGGTAAAAAGAGCTCTACAGAGGCGCTCAATGGGCGTCTGTCCTTCTGTTTCTCCCCATTGCTGTTCAAGGATCCGTTTTATATCTTGGTGTGTTCTTTCGACAATTGCTTGGCCTGTGGGGGAGTGGGGTATGCCCGTGAGGTGTTTGATTCCCCACTGTTGCAGAAATTCCTGTACCTTTTTTGACCTGTATGCTGGTCTGTTATCTGTTTTAATTTCTTTAGGGGAGCCTAATACTGAGAACGCCATTGACCAGTGCCTGGTCACGTCTTTGGATTTTTCTCCGGTGTGTACAGAGGCGTACACTGCACCAGAGAATGTGTCAACAGAGACATGAATGTACTTTTGTTTGCCAAAGGGGGCGAAATGTGTAACATCGGTCTGCCACACTTGGCAGCTCTCTAATCCGCGTGGATTGACCCCAGGGTGGAGCGAGGGGATTTGGTACCTTTGGCAAGAAGGACATGTTGCCACGATTGCTCGTGCCTGCTCTAGAGGAAGATGGAACATTCTCCGGAGGGCAGGAGCGTTTTGATGGAAGAACTGATGAGAGAGTTTGGCTTGGTTAAAGATGTCTGGCGTGTTGGCCATGAGCACGGCCATGGCCAAGGCATCAGCCCTTCTATTGCTCTCAGCAAGAAAGCCTGGCAAGTCAGTGTGTGCTCTTGTGTGCATAACGTGATATGGCTGCTCTCGATGGGACAACAGGTAAACCAGTCTCGAGAGCAAGCTAAACAACCTCGGGTTGGCAACTTCTTTCAAAAGGGCATGCTCAGCTCTGAGGACTATACCGGCTACATATGCCAAATCAGTGACCAAATTCAGAGGTTCTGAGAACCTCTCAAACACTCACGACGGCGGCTAGCTCAGCAATCTGTGGGGATCCTTCTACTACACGGACATCAGAGTCCCATTTCAGAGTCCTTGGATCCTTCCAAGTCGAGACTGACTTGTGAGAGGCTCCGGAGCCGTCAGTAAAAATTGTAAGAGCGTCTTTTATTGGTGTTCTGCTAAGAAGAAATTTTGGAGCCAAATGGAAGTCAGTATTAAAAAGTGGATGTTTTAACTTGTGACCACTAATTTGACCGGTATAGCTGTCTAGAGCTAGCTGGAGGGATTCATTGGTCTTAATTACATCTTGAAAATCCTCCAGCTTCCAAGGTACATGTATGCACACCAAATCGCACCCTGCAAGGGTACGGAGCCTGACTCTTGCTCTCTTGATAAGTTTTGCCACCAGTTCCTGCGGCGTTGAAATACTCTTGGACGGTTGATGTGGGAGGAAGACCCACTCTATGATGAGTAGTGAGTCTTTTCTCCCCCCATCCCACTGAAATATTAGACCATGGTACCTGGGTGTCTTGCCGAGTATGACCAGACGGAACGGAAGGTCCGGGTCCGTTCTGTGGGCTTGTTGGGTGGAGAGTGCACGTTGGACCTTTTGGATGACTCCCTTGGCTTCCGCGGTGATGACTTTCGGAGTGTCAAGTCTCTCGCTGCCTCATAGCAGTAGGAAGAGAGGGGCGAGGTCGGCTGTCGTCAAACCCAGCAGTGGCCGGATCCAGTTGATGGATCCGCACAGTTGATGTAGTTCACGGAGAGTCTTTGGGTTGTCTTGAATCTCCAGCTGCTGGGGAGCAACGGTCGTCTCCGAGATGTGGAAGCCAAGGTACACCCACGGACAAACACGTTGAACTTTGTCTGGGTGCTCTTCCATCCCAGCACCCTCGATGGCTCTGATGGTGGCTGACAGAGCTTCTTCTAGGTACTGTCTATTCAGGGCACAAACTAAGACATCATCCATGTAATGTAGAATCCTGGCTCCAGGAAATTACTTTCTCACAGGCGAGAGCACCTCAGCGACGTACCATTGGCAAAGCACAGGGGAGTTAACCATTCCCTGGGGTAGTACTTTCCAATGGTAGCGCCGCATGGGGGCTTCCCTGTTGACACTGGGAACTGAGAAAGCAAACCTTGGAGCGTCGTCTGGATGTAATGGAATAGAAAAAGAAGCAGTCTTTTATGTCGATGACTGCTAAAGGCCATTTTTGGGGGAGCATTTTGGGAGACGGAAGGCCAGGTTGGAGTGGGCCCATCTCAGAGATCACCTTATTGATCTCTCTTAAATCATGAAGGAGTCTCCACCGGTCCTTGCCAGCCTTGCGGATGACAAAGACCGGGGAGTTCACGGGCTATCTGTCGGTGTTATGTGCCCTTTCGCAAGTTGTTCTTCTACAAGTTCCTCAAGGATGCGCAATTTGTCAGCAGGAAGGGGCCACTGCTCCACCTTCACCGGCTTATCGGTGGTCCATTTCAAGGGTGGGATGGTGCGCACAGCAGCGGCCTTTACTGAAAATCCTTCGGTGTTGGGGGGATTTCCAGCTTTGTTACCCACTGGGATAAAACGTCTCGTCCCCACAGAGTGAATCCAGAGGGAATTACAAAAGGTTGGACAGTGGCCATTCTCCCTCCAGGTCCTTCAACGGTGATGTTTCCCGTGCTTTGTTTTGAAGGAACTGATCCTCCTACTCCATTTAGATGACCTGGAACTGATTTTAAACCCCAGTGTGATGGCCACTCAGTCTGGGAAATCACCGCAACATCTGCACCAGTATCTATAAGTCCATTTAGGTAGGTTGACATGTTACCATTCCTCAGCAGACAATCTAGGTGTGGCCTGTCTTCCCCCACTACTTCTGTCCAGTAAATGCAGGGTGTTTTTACATTTCTGGGGAAGTGTGGTGGAAGGATGATGGCTTGTGCAATTTCTGTCCACTTTGGAATATAAAAAGGTGGGTTGTTGCAGTATACTGAAATTAAAAAGCTTTCTCCCAGTCTGATGGTTATTATTTCAGGGAGAATAAAAAGCTCGGGTGGACCTCTCAAAGCGTTGCCCCCTACAAGAATGACTGTCCTTTCTAAAATGTCTTCTTTGGTGGTGACTTTCATGTGGGTGAATGCTGTGGTGTCAAAGTGGAAAGTTGTGACACTTACCAACTTCAGCCGTCGTGGTCCAAGTAACTGGTCGTTCGGGATCGCCTCTGATGGTGTTTCCAGTGGCATGGGTGGTGATGGAGAGCAGGACACAGTAGATTCAACTTTTAATTTCTTTGAGGAGTGCGGTGCTGGCAGAGGCTGGTGGTGGCAACAGGAATGTTGTTGTAGTGTCCAGGAGCCTGTGGAAGACTTAGGTGGAGGATGATTAGAGAATTTCATTGGATGAGGGCACTCTCTTTTCAAGTGATCTGAGGAACCACAATTAAAACATTTCCATCTGCCCTTTAGATTGTTCATGGACTGAGGTGGCTCCGATTATTCTCTTAGGGGAGTGTCTCGGTGATTGATCTGGTGGAGTTGGCCTGACTCTCATACACATTTCTATCATATATTCAGTGGTAGGGGGTGGATCTGGGGGGAGGAGGTTTAAGAGTTGTCTGCAAGCGGCATTGGCATTCTCTTGGGCTACTGTGCGTAATAGTTCCTTTAAATTATTTGGGTCTGAGATCTGCCTGCTCATGGCCTCTCTGAGCCTTTCCACAAAACTCGCAAAAGTCTCATCCGAGCTTTTCCGGACGGCTGAGTAACTTTGTACAGGGGCAGTGAGCGAAGGCATACTAAGTAGACTCTTTTTTGCTGCTTGGCCAATGTCTCTTAAGACATCCTCAGGGATGTTGGTGGCTTGATCTATTGGTTTTGTTTGATTTCCCTCCCCACAAAGGTGATCAAGGGTGAGAGTGGCTTTGTTTGGGTCCCTTTTGTAACTGTTCAGCAGATTCTGAAGCTGCCACTTCCACATCTTTTCCCACACCCAATACTGAGTCTCAACTAAAATACTTGTCATGGTTGTTTTTATATCAGATGGGACCAGCACCGCTGCATTAAAGGTGGAAATCAGTACACTTTTAAAGTGAGGAGAATCTCTCCCAAACTCTCTCTCTACCTTGCAAAGCTCTCGCAAGGCTGCAGGTGACAGTGGTTCCCATCGGGGGTTGTTACCCTGCCGGCTTTGCATCACCGACGCCACTGCGGGGCTTAACTGACTGGCCGCACTGCAGGCTCCAGCCTCTCCGCTTCCGGGTCCCCAGTCGTGGGAACTGAAAGGGAGGGCGTGGGAATCTGGAAGTGGGCAGTGGTTAGGGGCAGGACTGCAGTTGGTATGGGCAGTCCAGGCACGCGGTGGGGCGGGGATCTCCCTCGGGCAGGGGCAGGGACCTCTGGCGCAAGGGGAGGGACCCGACGCGAAGACATCATCGGCCGCGGGGGGGGGAACCCGACGCAGGGCCAACCAACGTGAAGGGGAAGGAGCCATGGGAAGAGCTGGGAGGGTTCGCGGGCTTTCAGCGTGAGGCTGCACAGGGTGCAAGGGTGGCTGCACGGCGCCACGAGGGCGCTGCCATCTTTAAAATCACAGCCATTTTGTAAAGTAGAGCAATGGGGGAGCGCAACCGGCGCAATTTGGACTGAGGGTTCGGAGAAAGGGTTTGGGGTGAAGTTCGCTATGGGGGAATCAGTCTCAGAGCGGGGAGAACCGAGGGGCGTGCTTCCCTGCAGAGGGGAAGAGGGATTGGGAAAAGGGGAATTAGGAACATGGAATAGGTGAATCAGGGATTCCAAACTTTCCCGACAAATACGCAAAGTATCACAAATTAAAATCAACAACGGAAAATATTTCCGAACAGAAACATCACCCCTCTCTCCACTGCCCGTAAACGTTTTTCTACTAAGTCCCAAAAACCCAGAATTTTAACAGAAGAAGCAGAAGCAAAAGGAACATAAACAAAAATCCACTTAACAAAACGTTTCCAAGCCCTCATATTAGCTTTCCCGTTTTTTAACTTCAGAGTTTCTTTAACTTGGATATAAAACTCCTGCTCCGTCCGGGACAACTTAATACCCATTGTCTCCGAATCAAAGCCCTCCTTACTCTTTTGAAACGGTACAACAAAACTAAAAACTCTCCCTCCGAGCCTGCGCGCGGATCTTGGTTCCTCGATCCTGGCTTCAGTTGCCGACACCGGCTCCAGAGGAAGAAAAAAAAAATCCAAAAGAGTAAGGGTCTTTGGGATCGTCAGTCCGCTTCTGCTAGCGTGCTCGCTCCAGAAGGGTTGCTGATGCCCCTTCCAAGTCCACCACTAGAACGTGGAGGTCCTCTTCAGGGGAAGCGGCTTCCCAAAGGTGCAGTCCGGATCGCTGCAGCGGTCGGGGTCGCTCACAGGGAACCACGAAAAATCAAAGTCCCAGTTCGGGGCGCCACTTGTTGCATTCCCTGCTTTTTATCCCGCTCTGGTCCCGGCGGCAGAGCGCTAGCGCGACCCTGAAAAGCCGTTCAATTTCCGATCGATAGGGCTTAACCTGGGAGCCGACTACGGGCTCCGCTAGTCTGCGTTGGGGCTGAGGAGTTGTTGCCCTCAGAGCACGGCAGGATAGCAAAGAGCTACCCAAAGAAGGAGGACTCTCAGTGTGAGAGTTCGGTAGGTTTATTACCCCCAAGGGAGCTCAGGGACTAAGAGCTCAGAATAGCTCATTCCATGGGTATTTAAGGGAGGAATAACATCCAATAATCTGAGGGCACAGGGGCAACACAAGGGAGGGACCAGGATGCGCGGTCGAATGAGGTTTAGGGAGGGGAGAGGGGGTAGAGAGAACAACAAATGAACAAGGGGGTAACAGGGAATTTTCCAGAACTGAGATACATAACAGACAAATCAAGGAACCAACAGCAGGAACTTGGGGTTCGTGGCTTGGTGGTCCAAACCACTGTCTCTGGCAGCTTCAGGGGGGAAACTCTCTGTCTGTGGAACACGCCACCAGAAGTCCTCGTCCTTCCTGGTTCAGAACCACCGCTACACTCGAGTACTACTGATGTGGCTCAGCATCAACCTACCACTTATTTTGTTTTCCATTTCTCACTGTTCTTGGTCTCTTCTCTCTCAGATATTCCAGTTCTGTGGAAGATCCAGGATATTCCTGGATGGTGACATCTTTTCCCAAGATGTTTCTGCTGTGACATCTGCTTGGCTGACTAATAAAAATTAATAAACTCTGAGTTACTGCAGTTTGAGCTGAACTTAGCCTTGATCTTCAGATCCTTCTGGAGACCACATTGCAAAAATGCACATTTTTGTGTATTACTTTCAACTCTCTAAAACTTTAGTTTTATATCCAAAATATTGACATTTAGATAGATTGTGTTTGTGGAGTTTTTATAACTGTGTGCTGCTCTTTATTTAATTTAATCCCCACCCCTCAGTGAATTTATGTTCCTCTAGCTTGTGATGGAAGAAGTGATCTTACGTACTAAATGAGACTTTCGAGCATGTAATCTCTTGGTGTAGCTTGAAGAATTCTGGGTATGGTGATATGATAAATAACAAAATCCATCATTGTTGTTATTCCTTAGAACCATGCATCCCACAGGGAATCCTTCAGGCACCTACTGAGGATGTGCTTGGCACTAAAAGTTGATTTTTTTTATTTCACCAGGTAGTGGAGAAAATAAGATGAGACTTAATCTAATATCCATTTGAGTAGTAAATCAATATATTGATCTATCTTTTGAAATGCATTAAAGATGTTTAAATGACATGTGCCTTAGTTTCTGAAAATCATCATTTGAAGTTTTTATGAAATAAAATTGTTTTTTCTTTTTAAAATGCTAGTAAGCATTTTCAAAGGGAACACAGTTATAGAAGGGGGAGTAGTTCAAATGTGATTCTGTAGCTTCCATTTTGGTTTTGTGTGTTTATTTTTTTAAGACTTGAAGATCAGATGGTGGTTTAAGGATTTTTGATGTTGATGATGGGGATTGCAATATGTGCCCTTGCAGAGAAAGCTTGTGGCAGACCTTCAAATCCAAATCCTTATTTTTCAATCTGGTGTAGTGATGATGACTGTCATTTATTTCACTTAGAAGCAGAGTATGCTTTTCAGCAACTTTGGTGTTAAAAGACATGACCCAAAGAAATTTTATAGTTTTCCCCCTGATGATTCTGCAGGCAGATAGATATATTGGAGGGAGGTCACACTTCCAGGAATTAACTCAGGCTAAAGCACAATAAAGCCTTGTCTGAACTGAGAAGGCAGTGCTTTGCCTGGGTATTGCTTCTTGGATGTCTTCTAATGTCAGTGGGTAAGTAGTAGAGGACTAGAGCTGATCAGCCAGATTGCATGCCCAGAGATTCCCAGAGAAACGGAATCTGTTGGAAAAATGCTTACCCAAAAGGGAGCTGGAACTGCAAATATGGTGATAATGTTCAAGTTACTGTTGGATTTATAATTGGAGTTCTGCTTAAAACGATGCTTCTTAATTAAATGTATTTTTAGGTGATGTTACAGCTGGGTAATAGACTTGTGGAAATGTGTCCATTGAATGAATGTGTAATTAATGTCCAGAATAAAAGAAATGTAATTTACAAGATTTTCCTTCATAAGGATCAAATTTATAAAATAGGTTTGTCTTTTCTGTTAGCAACCTGGCCTAGTGGAAAGTGTCCCTGCCCATGGCAGGGGAGCTGGAATGTGGTAGTCTTTAAGGTCCCTTCCAATTGATGCCTGGAGGATTTTTCTGCTTTTCTTCTAATACTTCTTACACTGTTCCCTATACTCACAAGTATTAGAATGCACACTTGTGATGCTTTAGGTGATAGTTTAGCCTGGTTCCATGGTGTTTAGCAGGCCAGTAGACTAAACACCCCTGAAACTACGTAGAGTTAGAAGACCAAACACTCTGTTTTCGTGGGCCCTCAAGGTCTCCTAGAAGGACAGATTCTGTAAACAAGAAGTTAGCCCACCCAAGCCCCTTATTGGGCCCTCCTGGTAGATCTGCTAATGTGTAGAGTCTTTAATTGTACCCTCGACTGGGGGGACGGGGCTTTGGCGCCGCGTTCTACCTGGACGGCAGAAGCCATCGAACGGGATCCTATTAAAATACCGAGGTAAACAACCCCCAACCCTCTAACCGTGTCTGAGCCTTTATTTCCTAAGACCAGAAAAAGGCACCACAATGCAAACCATATGTGATTCTATAATTCTATGAATATGCAGAAACTGGATGTAGATTGTTACACTTCCTTGTTTCAGCTCTGACTTGTAGTGGGTTTGGTTTTCGGTGATGAAAAGGTGTTGCTACATTTTTAGCTGACTCTTCAGCTGACTCTGACTTTGTCCCCACTCCCTGCACCCAGCTAGCCTATTCAAGATGTGGTGTAGAGTCTTCATTTCAACTTGCTGGTATTGATTAAACTGTAGTGTTCAATTTTTTTTCCTTTTCCTTCTGAAATACATTAAATGCATTTTTAAGAGCTGGATGTCACAATTGCAGGATTTGAACAAGTTTGTTTAAACAAAAAACCCACAAAAACTGGAAGTCTGTATTTTTTCTACATTGTTAGTTTTATGTTTATTTAATGGCAGTCATGATTAAGGCTGATTTATGCAGGATTTGAAGCATAGCTCAGCTGTGAATTTCTACAGCAGTTTATAGATAGCTTAGAAATGTTTTTATAGGCTAGATAGTGACAGCATTTGGTTCTATTATCTGGCTGAAATACGTAGCATATTTTGTAAAGATATTGACATCTCTGGTCTCTTACTTGGCGTTGATCTAGATAGGTCAGTGTTGCTGCTCTCTATCAGTCCCATCCCACCCATTCAGTCTGTTCTCTGTGTCCGAATCCAAGGGCCAAAATTGAATTAAATGGGTTTTCAGGTTCTGTTGATTACTGATATTAAATCTAATGTGGTTTTTTGCTTGGATTTTGTCTTGTAGGTTTGGGATTTTTTAAAAACTAATAGCTTTTTGAGAGAAATCAGGAGTATGACTTCCTTCTTTCCAGTCTGTTTTTCAGTGCTGTCAATTTTCTTCTAAATGTTAGGTCTGAGCTGACAGATCCACACTCCCATCAGGCAGACCTGCTTCTGAATACATTCCCAGCACACTAACTATTCTAGAAAGTTAAGGCTAACACCTCCAGTTCCTTCCTTCCTTCCTTCCTTCCTTCCTTCCTTCCTTCCTTCCTTCCTTCCTTCCTTCCTTCCTTCCTTCCTTCCTTCCTTCCTTCCTTCCTTCCTTCCTTGTAAAAAAAGCTATTTGTTATTAGATTTGACTAGTTTCCCTATGCTAGTCTCCCAGTTAGGAGCACTCTTTAAGTTCTCCAGCTAAAGCAACTTGCAGGTAGTCAGCACCTGCCTTTCTGGGGCTGTCCGTGTAAACTCAGCTGAGGTCTGGCCATCATGGCCAAGGGTCTTCTGGCTGGGAAGATACTGAAATCTTTGTTACAAGTACTGTTTTGGGGGTGTTTTCCTTGTTTTTATTGGGGGATTTGTGGGTTTTTTTGAGGGGGGGGAGGAATGTTGTGGTTGGTTTTGTTTGATTTTTTGTTTGGGGTTTTTTCTTTTGTTTGTTTGGTTTGGTTATTTTGTCATTTGGTTTGTTTGGGGTTTTTTGAGTGTGTTTGTTTTTTAAGAAGACCTTCAAAAATAACATCATGTGTTGTATACATGCTGGAATAGCTTCATCCCAGTGGAGGCAAACAGCAGATCCTTGGCAATATGAGCTCAGCTTTAGTTTGCATTATATACTATTGGATCCTTGGATGAATTTTCCACTAGAAAAGGAGCATTATCTTCTGAGTTCAGGTAGGCTAACCTGCTATTAAAAGTGGGCTTGTAGTGTTTGTAAATGTGGGCACACCATAGTTTTATATCATGTAGCCAAGATTATTATAGACAGTGACTTGTTTTGTGCTCTTTGCCATCATGGTTAGTTTCATGGTGTCGTGGTTTGGGAATGGTGCTCCCCATACAAGTGTTCCAAGCAAGACTCTCCAAACCATGCTCCACTTGCTCTCTCTCCCGTGGCAGCTGGATAGGAGAACTGGAGGCACAACAGATAGAGATCATGAGCTAAGATCAATTTACTGAAAACAGCAATGAGGTAAGAAAATGAGCAGTAAAGGCAGCAATAGTAATGCGGAATGAAGGGGAAAGAGATCAACAATGCACATCTGAGTGCTCATCACCACGCAGGACCCCCAACAATACCTGACCACACCACACTGTGCCACCTGGAAGGAACCCCTTCCCCCATCCTGGAAAATGATGTGAAGTGGTATGGAATAACCTCTGGGTTCTACAGCAAAAATTAAACCTGTCCTGGCTGGAACCAGGACACGTGGGTTTTTGGGATGACACTTCAGAAACAAGCACTGATACTTGAGTTTTTAGTGCTGTAGTCAGCCTGCAATACTAAGCAGACCCAGTACAGCAGAGGAAAAATACTGACCAGTGTTTTGTTAGGGGAAAATTATATTCCTCTGAGTTCATGGGGGTTCAGTATATTCCCTTGCAGTTAGATCCAGCTTTGTAAGAAAATGGATATTTATTTTCCCCAGACTTAGGCCCCAAGTGTGCTCAAAGATCTGAACCAAATGTAGAGCTCCCTACATGTTATGTTGTGAGTGTTCTCCATATTCAAATGGAGAATCCTTAGATTATCTTCAAAAGTGTTTGAGGATACAGATTGTAAAGTAATCTTAGTTTAAGATCTGGGGTGCTTAACAGTTAAGGATTGTCTTCAACATGTCAATATCATTAGGAAAAAGCCCAGGCTATTCTAAATAGTTTTTCTGTTATCTTTTCCACTCTCTAATTACAGGCTTGATAGGAGTTTTAATGTTTATGTGGCATAAAAGACTTTGGTCCATAAAAGCAGGAAATGACAGCAAAAAAAATGTTTGCTGCCTGTTACACCTCTCTGTTCCAATGGAAAAATAAATGTAGGAACAAAGCTTTATTTTTTGCCCTTCATTTTCCTCTTTGTCAGAGGGGATGTGTTTGTTACAGTGGAAATTGATTGGAAAAGTTCCTTTTGTGCTTCAGCTTGTGAAGTACATGGGTCCATCTGGAAAAACTAGATTTCTTTCATTTTTGGAGATTAGGGAAAATTGCAGCAGTCAAAGGTATCTGCCATTCTTGAAGTAAATATAAAATGTTTTGTGATCAGTGGCTCAGGTTGTTACATGAGGGCAGGGGAAAAATGGGATGCTGAAAAGTGGGGGAATTTGAGTCCTGCTGAAGAAAGGAGCTTGGCAATGGTCTTATTCATTGGGGAATATTCTAAACTGTTGGCTCTGCAGCATTTCTGGGGATCCTGCAGGCAGTCACAGCGGTAATAGAGGTTGTCTTGGCATCTTATAATGGCTGATCAAGTCTGAGAGAAGAAAATAATTTTCTGCATTTCTGAACTGTTCACCAGTGCTCTGCTGGTGTTACAGGAAACTCCTAATTGCCGATATTGTCAGGAATGCTCCCCTGACCCCCCCCCCCCCGCCATTGCAAATTGAGTTGCTACTGTGCTGGCAGCCAGCAGTCTTGGCACCAACAGTAAAGGCCAAGATGAGTGTTTAAGGAATCTGTAAGATGTATGTCAGGAAAAGATTCCTTTAGCTAGAAGCTGGTGTCGTGGTGGAGTTACATCTTTTAGTCTTGAATAAAGTGGCACTTGATTGAGTCCTCAGAAGACCACAAATCTCCTTCACTGGAAAAAGTGGGTGTTGTAAGAAACTCAAGACATGGCCCTGCTGATTCTTGTAAATCTCGCTGCTTCTTTCCATGTTCCTAAACACAGGGTTTGCAATCCCTAATGGGGCATGAGGACTCTGCACTGAAGTGGCTTTACTTGGCACTGTGGTAAGACATTCTGGTGCCTTCAGCTGTAACACAACTAAATTTTGGCAATGTTGCTGCCCTGCAGTTCGTGGAGGAGGACTCTTCTTATTATATATGCAGAGTTTGGAGCTTTTTTTTCTGCTAGGACTAATAACAAGATCATATCTTTACCTTGGAGCACCAGGGGTAAATGTATGGTATATTGCAGTATACTGATTTTTTAAAAAAAATTTAATAACTGTATTAACCTCTAATTATCTAGAGGACTTTTAGATTTCAGCCAAAACAACTGGGCATGAAACTAAGAGGTTACTGATAGTAAGGTGCTGCTCTAGTATTCTAGCTTTCACTGCAGTTAGGCAGACGGTGTTTTGCACTTGGTTGCTTGATGGTTTCTAATCAGGAACTTGTCCTGTTTCAAGTACTGACTTCAATTGAAACAATTGAACTTTTAGGTGTTAGTATACAGTGCTTACACTTTGACTGAATCAGCTACCTCTGAATTGAGCTTTATTTGAGGTAATGCTTTTTGGTCTTTGTCAGTTCAGTTGGACCCCTGACAGCAGTTGAGAAAGTCAAGAAGAGGATTGGCTTTGTTTCTTCTGACCTCCTGAAGCTTTTTGTCTCTTCCATACTTCATCTTGGTCAGTTGAGGACATTATTTGGAGTCTGTAAAAAAGAGGATTAGGTTATTTGAGCTGTGTGGAAAACACTGTTGGACTTGGTACAGCATTAAGGCTGCCCAAAAACTTGGGCTGGATCTAGGCTAGTATGTTGCCAGCAAGACAGCTCTTTTCATGAAGAACTGGTGGTGTTTTGGATAACCTTTAAGGTTTCAACTTGATCCAGAGTGCATAGACATAAGGTCTCCCTTGCAGCCAGATGGATCTTCTTCTCCAGCTGTAGCATAGACTTTTGTTAGTGGAAACCGTGACTTACAAACCTTTTCTCAGTGGGTGCTACCTGTTAGAAATTCCTGCTGAGAAATCTGCTCTCACCTTCTGGATAGACTGGACTTTGTGCATTCCTGCTCTCTTGTGTCAGGTTTGGTGGAAGACTGGATTTGGCTTGTAAGGGAGGCGTAGAAACAATTCTTGGAGTATTTCTATTTCTGATTCAGGAGTGGGAAGCAATTATAGTTGACATTGTTCCACTTAGAATGTATTCTTAGTTTTCAATATTTAGTGGCAGAATTTGCTTAGGTAAAACGTTTACTTTGAGGTTAAAAATATCAAAGAAAGCAAGAATATCTTGTATTTGCTATGTCTGTAGTTATTGCAGCCTATAGAACTGGATCTGTGGAAGGAAGGTGGTGCTGAGGACCACCATCTGCCCTGGGTGTGAGTGTGAAGGGCTTTTACACCAGATCAGGTCATGGTAGGCCCTGAAAGACCACGTGCCTGTCAGCTGCTGTTGTGTGCTTGATGCACTCACTGAATGCCTCTCCCCTTGAGAGAACAGGTCATATGCTCTGAGACTGTGCTTAGCTGCAAACCAAAACACAGTAGCACGAAGCAAGGTGGGAGATAGCTTCAAAAGAGCTCTCTGGCTAGCACTAAAATGGAGATGGTGGCACATCCCTTGTCAGCCCCTGGAAA
The DNA here is from genome assembly GCA_034509425.1 of Eopsaltria australis. Classification (NCBI taxonomy): domain Eukaryota; kingdom Metazoa; phylum Chordata; class Aves; order Passeriformes; family Petroicidae; genus Eopsaltria; species Eopsaltria australis. Next base: position 129,166 of record JAVTVJ010001123.1, on the reverse strand, counting down.
ACCTGCGCAGTGGAGTTTGACAGCTCAAATTGAGCCTTGGCCACTCTTCTCTTTGATCCCACACAGGAAAGAAGTGTCAGAGAGCAGATTTTTTTTTCTGTGTCTGTAAGGTGTCCTTTGCTTATCAAATTGACTGTGGATAATGATGAAGTTGATGGAGTCTGACTTCATAACAAAGAACAACTCAACCTAACACAGAACTCAGACACTAGACCAAAAAACTGAAGTAGAAGAACCTCAATCCATCCCATTCCTTCTGTTTTGATGGCAGTGACAGCAAGAGATGCCCAGAACTTGGAGTGGGATCCCAGGTCACCAGGAGAGCACCTGAAGGACAGTGCAAAGCAATTCCAACCACTCCAGCCAGTAGATTGGCTTTGTTAGGGCCCAGCTTAAATTCCTCTGTGCACATGAATACAACATGGGAAATAAACACGAGGAGTTAAAAGTGTGCAATCTTATGATTGTACTAGCTGGGGCTGGAGCCAGGCTAAGAGAGCTGGGGGTGTTCAACCTGGAGAAGAGAAAGCTCTTGAGATACCTCAGAGCCCCTTCCAGGGCCTGAAGAGTCTCTAAGAGAATTAGAGTGGGACTTTGGACAAGGGCCTGGAGTGACAGGACTAGGGGGAATGGCTTCCCACTGCCAGAGGGCAGGGTTAGATTAGATTTTAGGAAGAAATTCTTGGCTGTGAGAGTGGTGAGGCCCTGGCACAGGTTGCCCAGAGAAGCTGTGGCTGCCCCATCCCTGGAAGTGTTCAAGGCCAGGTTGGACAGGGCTTGGAGCACCCTGGGATAGTGGAAGGCATCCCTGCCTGTGGCAGGAACATCTTGTTGAAATGAGACAATCTTTAAAATGGCATTGAGCCCAAATCATTCTAGGACCTTGGCAAACAGAGCCATGCTGTGGAGGCTGGGCTGCCTTCTCTGGCAATTGGCTTTTGCTGTGATTACTTTAGTGCCATCAGCAGCTGTGACCTTTCACAATAAGAAATGAAATTTTTTGAAAGGCCAGGAAGATGTTGCAGTTTTTTCTGCTTTGTAAGTTGATAAACACTTGTCTTCTTCCTATAAACTGCAACGTTTCCTGGAGGTATGTGCCTCATTGTTTGCTTATCGAGACTGCTAAATATGTTTCAAAATCAATGTCCTTAAAGTAATACATTCATTGGAGGAGGGATTATTTTTCAAATTGAAGCATTAAAACTGATAGAAAAGAATCATTTTGTGGTAATCCTGGCAATGGCTCAGTTTTTTTTGTTTTGTCTTGTTTTGTTTTGTTTGCTTTGTTTTTAAAATTTCATTATTATTTGTCTCCAGGAGCTTCATTAGTAGGAGATTCTTGAAATTTTATCCTTTTCTTCTTGGCTCAGTCTCTCACTTCTCTTTAGTGATAAAAAGGAGATGTCTGTTTTTAAAATCATGGTATTTTTATGTTTATATTTATATATATATATATAATTTATAATTATGATTAATGTTGGTTGAGAGAGGAGTGCAGGATGTGTGTTTCAAAGCCACAGAAAGAAATAGGAAGTTTGATTTCTAGTTAAATATTTGCTTTTCTATTTTAAGGTTTGCAGCATCCTTGTTGGCCTTGATTAAGGCATCTGATTCTTTATTACTTTTTAAACTTTTTTTCTTCATGAGGGAAAACAGCTGAACATTTCACCCAAGGTGACTGTTTTCCTTTAAAGCTCCAGTTCCAGTTAGATTCAGGTACTTACTTATGGATCTCAGACTAGATTAAAAACTAACTAAATATTTGACTGAGATTTTTCAATGTCTTTGTTGGAGGCATACAGCTTTTTAGTAGTTTTCAGACTGTATGTCATAAAAAATTTTAATTTCCCAAATTTCTGTGAGGTAAGTCCACCAAATCCCTGGATGTGTTATAAGAACCTTACGGCTGATCCTCTTTTAAGTACCTGCACCTGGCAGAGATTTGGGCTACTATTTTTTGCATCTCTGAGGCCATAGGAAAATACTGTCTCTGTTTAGTTCTCTTATTTTTTCTTCCCTAGTACAACTTTTTTGTGAGAGGTTCTTTGGTGCAGTTCTGTGTCAAACCACCAGATGACACTTGATGCTTAAGGATGAAAACACGAGTGGTCCTGCATGAAAAATTCTGTATTCTTATGTTGATTTGGAAAAAAAAAATCAGAATATCTTATTTCCAGAACGTTTTCATAAGGTACTTCTAAAATTTGAGGGGTGTGTACAAATGATACTCCCAATCCCTGGGAGTGTTCAAGGCCAGGTTGGATGGGGCTTGGAACAATCCTGGATAGTGGAAGGTGTCCCTGCCTGTGGCAGGGTATGGGATGAGATGAGCCTTGAGGGCCCTTCCATGATTCTATAATCTTGTCTAACAAGAGATTAGTGGTGGGGGCAAAGACCCTCAGAAGGCTGTTTTCTTACCCTGTTAAACTCATTAGAAAGTGAGTTTGATATCCATTCATGTGGTGGTGCCCTGGTGCCTTTGCAGGTTTTACCACAGTATTGACAGTAATTACAAATATGTAAATGGGTTGGACTCAGTTTTGTCAGAACAAAATGTTCTTGAATGCATCTCTATCCATGATAGAAAACCAAGTGAGGGTGGTTCTGTTTTGTCCCTGTGTGCAGCTGAACTCCCTGCAGAGCAATGGTGTGATAAGGCAGTGGGTTAATACCCAGTGCTAGTGCAGGTCTTCTGTGTATGCTGTGCTGAGTATATGGAACAGAGGAGAAAAATGAGCCAGAAATTTTTGCTGTAGCAGTATTGCTTAAGTCAATAAAATATATTTTAGAAGACTCTAGGTGATGTTTTCTTGATGACCTCCACAGCTCCAGGACTGTACCTGATCTACCTCAGGAATACATTTGTACATCACTTTGTCACTGCTGTTCATTTTAAGAAGAACCTCCCACTCAGAGAGCATGAATTAGATCATATTTAGCTGTTCCAGTTCAAACTGTGTGGTATTTAGGAGGCTTATAGAAGTGTGAAAAGTGCCAATGGCTGGTTTGTGAGTAGAAGGCATAGTTTATATATATATGTTTATATATATATATATATATATATATATATATATATATATTATATAATATATCCACCTCCTGCCAAATAACTTAATTTGTTGCATTTCTTAGTTTTTTGTTCTGTTCATGGCTCTTTCTTTACCCTCTGCTAAACCTATACCTAAAGTACTGCACCTAAGCAGTAAGATTAATTACACCACTATTTTGGAGGGAATGTGGTTCACTGATGTTTTTAATCAAAACCTGTAAGATTAATCTAACATTTTATTGATACTGTCTTCGGAATAATGCAACTGAAATAGCTAGCACATGAACTCTGTTTCTTCTCCCAGTGGAAAACCTAAATCTGTGGCTGTGCCTTACTTGTTTGGGGTTTTTTTGATGGTTGGGAAATGCCAAATCATGGCATCTGATGTAAGGCCCTAAAATGCTTTGCACTTAGACATACTCAGCATCCAAGGCACAGGCAAGGATGTAGTGGCAGCACCCATGGGGGTCTCTGCAAACCCACCAGCCAGGGGAACACAAGGTATGCCCTGGCTGTGGCTTTGCAGCTGGAGCTGGGAGATTGCAAACTGTGAGGTGTCCTTACAATCCTGACATTCAGTGCTGTGTTTTGCTCTTTGAACGACTTTTTCTGTTGAGCAGTAAAGTCTGAAGAAATCAGTGTTATGGAGAAATTTTGAAATCTCTAATTCAGTGCTAGTATTTTTGTTTGGTTTATTTTCTTAGTGAAGGTTAATTTTTAAAAAAGCAAAAACCTCTGACAAATTTGGTTTACTGTGTCTATTGTAATGCAGGATAACCTACTACTCTATCTTGTGGGCAAAAAGTAATGGCCAAAAAATCTGCAGAGCAGAAGTGGATTAATACTTCTTGCCTGAGAATCATCTACTTAGCTATTCTGCTTAGAGGTGTGTGTATCTCATGAATCTATGTATGTTCTTGATATGACAGCAGAGTTATCCTGATAAAATCTGTGATCAGTCAGTGACATTGCAGTTTATTTGTTGGCAAGTCCATCTGTGTTTTAAATCTGTCCTAGCACTGGGAAAATTGTGAATGGGTCCTTTTCATTATTAGACCCTCGTTGAGGAATTTAGATCAGTCTGCACAGTTGGAAGGATTGGGTTGCTTGTCCACAAATGATAATTTTGGGGAGCTACAAATTTTTGGGACATGGCCCACCCTGTAGACTTCTCTGCCTTTTGGTTTTTTTTTCTTTCTTCCAGCACTTCCGTAGGTTGAAAAGAATACAGAGAAGGCTTGGAGAATTGCCCATAAATATTGATCTGGCCTTCTGATAGACTTCTTTACTCTTTTACTGGAAGTAAGTAGGTTTACATTAGACATTAGGAATAAATTCTTTACAAGGTAATGAGGCCCTGGCACAGGGTGCCCAGAGAAGCTGTGGCTGCCCCATCCCTGGAAGTGTCCAAGGGCTGGACAGGGCTGGGATAGTGGAAGGTGTCTCTGCCCATGGCATGGGGGTAGAATGAGGTGGGCTTTAAGGCCCCTCCCAACTCAAACCAGTCTGTGATTCTATGATTCTTTCTAATTGATTGTGGATGGAAAAAAAAAGGAGGGGGGAAGACTGGGCAAATGGACATGCAGGCAGTTCCTGAGAGCAGCTCAGAGCAGCAGAAAACTGTGTTTTCTGGAGAGCCGCTTCTCAGAGCAGGGCTAAGGGCTCCTGGAGCTGAAGGAAGGCATCCATGGGTAGCAGCATTGTCTGTCAGCCTGACAGCTCCCTCAGCTGAGGTCCAGATTTGTAGTGGTCATTGCAAATGAACAATATTTTGTTTTTGGTTGCATGATTTAAGCCTACTTTTGCTACCTTTTGCTAGTCTACACTTCCACATTTTTCAGATGATATATGTTGGTTTTAGCCCATGCAGATATTCATATGTTGTCTGATTCAGTCAAAGGGTCAGTCTTGGATCAGTTTGGAAATACAGGGAAGAAGGGGCATTTCTAAACTGACACGGCCTGTCTGGGTGAGATGCGACAGGGTAAAACTATCAGGGTACCTCCCTTTAGATGAGAGGTGGATAGTCCTAAATGCAGCATGGAAAGATGTTAAACATCTGGAGGGACATCAAAGTTTGTGTTTGGAGGGTTTACAAAATTGAAATCAATAATTGGTACCCTTTGGAGCTTAAATCTGGGTTTCCCTTTGTTGTTTATCTTGTGCACAGGATAAAAACCCCACATCTTCACCTCTCTTCCCCTTTTACTTTATCCCACCTCTCATATCTGGGTGATCTGTTAAAATAGAGGAATTCCACATGTGATGGCACACCAGCCAAGCTGGGATGAAATAGTTTACAGGTCATGGTATGCATTTGTCATGTTCTTTGCTGCCCTCTCTCTTCCCTTACCATCTGCTCCCCAAATCCTGGTTTTCACTTTCACTCTTTTTTCACAGCTTTTCTTAGAATGTTCGTGGTCAACTCTTTTGTTCCACTTCAGTTTTGTCTCAAAACCCCATAAGAGAATTAGACCAAAACCATAAAGCAGAGACTGAGCTTTTAAACTGTGTTCAAAAGAGATTTGAAATTGAACAATAGGAGTTTATGCATCCCTAACTAGAGGCAAAGCTGAGTGAGCATGGCAGATTTATTGATGATAAACCTCAGTCCTGTTTAAACATCTGTTGAAGCTCAACTTAATAAGTGACAGCAGATAAGTGCTGCCTCAGATACAGTTCCTGGGTTCCTGTGAGACTCTGAAGAAGCTGCATCATGGTGTGCTTGTAGGACTAGTCCCAGCAATCCTGGGGCCCTGTCTGCTGTGCAAGTTTTACTAAAAGCGTCCAGAAAATTGTCCTTCTTAAAATCACTATCATCACAATTGTTTCACTAAAAAAAAAAAGTTCCAGAGTCTTCTCAAGAAGTACTACTGAAGGGGCAAAAGATGCATAAAAGTTATTTTCTTTTGGATTAAAGAAGATCTGAACAGCTCTTGAAGGCAGGCAGAAGACTGCAATGTTTACCTTAATATGAACGTGAATTTACTTGTGTGGAAAGTCGTGTTTTACAGGCTGGGAAAGAGTGGAGTGGAGCACCCAATCACAGGGTGGCTCAGTGCTTCTCTGTTTTAGTGCTGTTGGCATTAACTGAGGGCATGAGTGGTTTGTTTGACTCCATTTACGCACATTTTCTCTCTGTGTGGGAAACTTGGGAATTTCTTGAAAGTGGTGTTCCGCCTTTTCTATCTTCACTTGTGCCCTACTTTTTTTCTGTAGTCCAACAGGTCCAAGTTTTGCTTCGTTTCATAATCAGTATAGTAATTTTTCACCTTTTTCATACAGAGATCCCCATTTCACATATTCATTTAACAATATGAAGGAGGTTTCCTTGAGAAAATGTGGGGGGTTTTGAGCCAAGAGTGCATTGCCAAATGTTTGTTCAAAGGATGTCATTTGTATGGAGGGAACAAACGATAACCAGCCCAAATCCAAACCTCTTGTCAGCAAGCTACAACAAAGAGCTCTTTGGACTGTTTTACACCAAATATTTAAACCCTTGTGAGCAGCTGTGCTTAAAAGAATGACATTCAAACCAGAAGCTCTGGGTGCCATAAAATAGGCAAGTTAGTGCAAGACAAGTGCATTGTAACCTTGTTTCTCAAGCCAGGGTGTAGTTTCATGGCTATTTGAAAAATAAAGGGACGAAAGTAAATCCTTCTGCAGGTACCGACCATGTTCTGGGTCCAGAGCATCTCAGGCCAGGCTCTGGTCACAGAGCAGTGCTCTCTGAATTGCCGTGCTCAACACCCAAAATAGCAGCTGGCAAAATTCAAAGAATTGAGTCTCCTGATTTGTGGTTCTTTGTCTGGGTCTCTTCAGTAAAAACCTGCAAAACCTCAGCTGGGAGATGTTTGAATGTCTGTAATGGATATATTGTTTCATGTGAATGGAAATGTTACTTCATTAAGTGCTTTGGGATTTTTGGGTGGTTTTGAAAAACACCTTTTGTATAATAAGATTATTATTAAGCCTGATTAATTATGATTGAACACATTCCAAAATCTAAGACGAGGGCTCTAAAAACTACAGCTTGAGTTGATTTGAATTTTGCAGATCTTTGTACAGGTTCTGATTTTTGATTGATGCAATATGGAAATTAGTAGGATTTTGTTGGTTTGGGTTATTTTTTAAATTTTTATCTATAAAGCTTTAACTTTTCCTTTGGTGTGGAGCGAGATGCATGGATTTGCCATATCAAGCAAATGTGCTGCTGCTGGTTCCTAGCAAGGAAATGAGGGCATTTGTACCTCTTAGGCCTGGTAAAGAAATGAGCAATTGAGTGAATTGTATCCTTTTTCTTTACAGCAAAGCATAAATTGAAAGGCAAAATTAAACAAAAAGACTTTTGCTTTGTTTTTCATGAAAGTGTACATATGTACAGCTAATTGCAAAAGCTGCAGAACAAAGCTTTGAATGTTAAAGCTTTTTTCATAAATCAGAAGTAGAGCAATAGTCTATGTGAAAATTGCTGATATAATTACAGGCTCTTTGTTACTGTGCAAATTTCTGCGAAGTAATTTGTCTTAATACCATTTTTGTTGTTTCTGAATTAATATGGGAACTAAGTAAGAGAAAGAAGACCTCTGGTGGTGCAGTTGGATGTTTAAGTAGAGGAAAGCAGTGTAGCATTCTGCCTGCTCCAACAGGAGATGCTGAACTGAACCCAAAAGAAGCGTGGAGAGGAAGTCTCCTATTTTTCCCCTGTGCTGGGCACTGATGAGGCAGTGCTGTGAATCCTGGGTTCAGTTTTGGGCCCCTCATGATAAAAAAGACCTTGAGGGTCTGGAGCATGTCCAGGAAAGAGAACAGAGCTGGGGAAGGGGCTGGAGCACAAGGAGAGGCTGAGGGAGCTGCGGGACGGGGGGGGGGGGGGGGGGGGGGGGCGGGGCCGCTCAGCCTGGAGAAAGGAGTCTCAGGAGAGACTCTGTCTCTCTGTACAACTGCCTGACAGGAGGGGACAGCCAGAGGGGGATCATGATCTGCTCCCGGGGGACAAGGGACAGGACGACAGGAAATGACTTCTTCCCCACCAGGGAAGATTTAGATTGGATATTAGGGAAAAGTTCCTTTACTGAAAGTGAAGTATTGGGCAGGCTGCCCAGGGCAGTGGTAGAGTCACCATCCCTGTACTGTGGCACTTGAGGATATGGTTTAGTGGTGAACATGGTGGTGCTGGGTTGGAAGTTGGACTTGATGACCTTCCAGGTCTTTTCCAGCCTTAATGATTCTATTGCAGGATTCTGCCACCTTTAGTCACGAAAAATAGATGTTAATTCAATGAAACCTTCAACTTTTTTTGGCTGCTGTATTATGGAATTTGGATGGGAATTGGCCCTTGTTTTGTACATCCCGTATTTGCATTATAGATCCTTACAGAAATCCATACAGAAATATGATTTCTGTTCTGGATAGTGTTACTTTGATATAAATCCTTATATGAGCCCACCTGCCTCTTTCCATGTGCTAACAAGTATCTTTAAGAGCAATTTTTAATGGGCTTGTGAAAATCAATCTAAGGCTTTTCTACTTGTAGAAGACAAAATCTTTGATCTATTAAACCTCGTATGGCATCAGTGGGATGACCCTTTTTCAGCATGCCATTAAGAGGATTTACATTCTTTGAAAAACTTGAGGTTTTGCTTGGAAGAACTGATTTAAACCTGATTTCTTTCAAATACACTTACTGCTCAATGCAACTGAATCCATATGGGATAATACTCTTTTCTTTTTACTATTTCTTGTATGAAATGCTATTATGACATTAACTTCTCTGCACGGTGTCAGTCTCTTTGTGCTTCTTCACTTTTGTTTTTCCTGCAGAATTGCACATTCTGTTTGCACTGGCCTGTGACTAATGTACAGATTCGTTTTCTGTAATGCCAGTGACGTTCTGCCAGTGTTTTAGTAGGGGATTCCCACAAGAATTCTCCTACCTCTCCCGTGTGGAGGAGTTGTGTGCACCAAGAATACATGTACTTCAGTTATATACTTTGTGGTGTGGGAGAACAAAGGCTCCTATTTACTTCTCTTTGTTTGAAACAGTCCTACCAGCTCATTCAGTGGTGCTGAAGGGAGTTAGCCCTGTCCCAGGAGCCGGGCAGGACACTGGCCAGGAGTCCATGCTGCTGTTCTGTTCCCGCTGTGAAACCTTGGCAACACTTTCCTTTTTTTTTTTTTTTTTTTTTAAATTTTCTTTCATTTTCAAGCATTTTTTGTTTGAACTGTGAACAAAGCCTGTTTTTACTAAGTATTTGTACAATGCCCATCTCGATGGGCTCTGCTTTCCTTTTGGGATTGTTGGGTACCTTTGTAGGGATAATAAAATTAAAACTAGCCACTGGTCCAACAAGCTGCTATCAAAGTGCTCTCACCAAGAGCAAGACCTGGTGTTCCACATCCCCGAGCTTCCAAAAAACTGTGAAATCCCTGGAAATGCAGATGGCAAGTTGCCTACATTATACATACACATATATTCAGCTAATTGCAGAGATTCATTCTCCTCACTGATGACTTCAGAATGTCACGGACCTGAGCACAGTGTGCTGCTCTTGTTCACTGTCTACTATGGCAGCAGTGATAGGGATTTTGGGAAGAAAATTGTTCAGTGATGTTATTTGCAAATAGATTTATATTCATACTTTTCTTAAAGAGATGATACATAAAATTAATCCTAAACAATTACTGTAGTGCCAGCAAACTATGTCTCCTTAAATTTGAAGTTATTAAAGAGAGTGTTTGTCAAGGTGTATACATGTACCTATATATGTATAATGTTGGATGCATATATACATATATTAATAATTAAGAATTACATACAAAAAATTAAAAAGAATTGGCCTGGCTCATGCTCTTGCTAAAGCTGTGTGCTGTTATTCAGAGAATACAACTGTGGTTCCCCTTGCACAAAGACTACCTTTGTTTTTTTGGTGAAGTCATAGTCCACTTAAACCCTGTGTTTTAATAATGAAGTTCACTGGAAACTGAAGGAAATGAGGCCATGAGGTTTTGTCCTGATAAAAACCAAAATGGAACTTGCAGAGTCAATGGTGAGTAAATGTGCATGTCATAGTTTATGGTTTCAGCTTTTGAGTTTTGTTCCTCTTTTCTAAATGTTTTGGAAGAAATACATAGCTCCCATAAGTGACCTCACAAATAAGTTCTATTTACTTTCAAGGCATTTTCTGACTATGCAAATAAAACGAAAATGGGAAAAGGCACTTCACACCTTTCATATTTGTTTCTGATAGATTTTATTGAGTTGAACTTTCAGCTCTCCCTGTTCCCTGCTTCATGCTGGCTTGGTTCTGGGTTTTCTCTTGGTGTGGTTCCAGAGCAGAACACTCTGGGGACACGCAGACCGAGGATGAAACTCAGAAGTGTTTGTGCTTAAAGGAATGGTCAGCACTGCCTGCCTGTTGTTGATGTTGATGGTAATAGTAATCATAACCTATTATTAGTACAGTGAAATTTAATACACTTACTGAACATGTGGTACGAAATGGCTGGATCAAAGGTCCCTAAATATCCATTTATCTAGCTTTATTGAGGAATTTTTTGGTTGTTTAAGTAGAAAAATTACCCAATTTAAGTAGCTGAAGTTATTTGAGTGCTTAACCTTTTTTGCCACCATTTAAACCATGCAAGTGACTGAAACCTCTCTTTATTTTAACTACAGGTATTAAGGGGGAGTTTCTAAAATAAGTTTCAGAAATTTGTATGACCAGGACAAATTTTCTGTTTAGTTTGTTTAAACCTAAAAGAGCAAAGATACTGAGTTTTAAAGGAATATATTTTGGCAGCAGAGGTAATTGCCAGCAGAACTACCTCCATTTTCTCAAAAGTTACTTGGTTTTCAAAAGTTTCTCTTGCAACAGAACAGTTCTAAAATCCCCTTGCTGTCTTAATGCCTCTAAGGTAACTCCTAGTGGATTGGAATTATCAAGCTTTTAAGTTGCAGTGCCCTGTAGTGATTGCACATTCAGAGGGAAACAATAATTAATGAACATTGTTTCATACAACTTTTTAAAATTGATATTTTAAAGCAGCCATGGTCTGTAAGGTAGCACCTGTATCTCTTATTAGGGCATACAAGGAATTTTTCCGCTGCTATATGAAAAGGAAATGCTGGGTGTTAGCAGAGATGGGGTTTAAAATGTTGAAAACTTCAGGAGAATTGTGAGAAGTCATCTTTTAAAAAATCACTTCAGTTTCCCTTCAGGTGACTTGGACTAAGTTGAAATATATGGCAAACCTGTGTGGCTCACAGAAGTACCCCAAGTGTTCTGTCTTCCTAATCAGTCAGCTCTGCACAGAAGAAAATTGTAAAAATAGATACCACAAACCACAGCATGTCCCCAGATGTAACAGGTACCTCTATAAATCTCCACTTCCATGTCCTGATGTACCATTTCACCAGCAGTGGTGTTATTTGGGGACCAGATAACATGATGCACTTGTGCAGTTCTCAGAGGGATTAGAAATTGTACAACTTTTTGTTGGTTATTTAAAAGATATTACTCCATTCAGTAAAAAAGGCTCTTTTGCTTGCTCCACTGTGGCTTGAGTGATTCGTTGCATCTTCTTAGGTTTTTTTAAATTTATTTTTGGTGTGTGCAACTACTGATAGTATGAATATACAGTAACACAAGTGTCTGCATCAGATATTGGTGTTGCAGTTAGGCAAGCTGACTTTTTCCTTGTTTCACTGGCAGGTGAATGTAGTTGTCAGAGCATAAAATATAGGGTAAACAAATAATAGGTATCAGCTTGTTCCCTGTTTTGCTGGGTACATGATTTGAAATGATAGTACGTCCTTAACAATGTCCTCTTTTTGTTTTTGGGGTTTTTTTGGTAATTTTATATCTGTTCTTCCAGTAAGAGGTTATCAGTCTTCTAAAAGCTACCACCAGCCACGAGATTAGCTCTCAATTTCTTTGCACGTGCATAGTTCTGATAAAAAGCTTCACAAAGATTACAAGAGGATCATGTAATAATAAAGAGACATTCATTTGTCAGTTTTGTTCCATTCATTATTTTGCAAGAAAATACTAAAGTCTGTTTTTCCCCTCAGCTTTGCACATCTGATACCTTGCCTTGTTACTAGGAGACGAGGTATGATGTGTATGTTGCTCTCCTGGAGCACAGTGGTTTTAGCCACATAATCACAGGAATGTTGGCTGGTCGGTCGGTTGCTATTTAGCTGTTAGAAAGTGATGCCTTTTTTGTTTTTTCAGGGAGCTCCCTGGGGTTTCTGCACTGCGGTTTTCTGCACAAACTCCAGAGAAATGTCCTGGTTGCCCTTTCCAGATGTACCTGGACATGTGTGATTTTTATATATGTATAGAAATAAATGTATTCTTGACTTTTAATAATCTGTATATGCTCTCCCTGCAATTTCTTGGCTGCCTGCTCAGCATCAATGTTTATCTTTGTCTCTCTCTTGCAACTGCCTTTTAAAGAAAAGAATAATCAATCTGAGCTACTCCCCAGTCTTGTTGAGATTCCCTGGTAGTTGAAAGTGTGGTTTTTAATCTGGTTTCCTGAGTAGGTGAGGTTTATGCACTGTGCTTTCTGTCCCTTCTTGCTCCTCAGGCTCATTTCAGAGTGGTCAATAAAAGGGGTGAAGAGCTATACAATTTTTTTTTTCCTTTTCCTTACCGTTTTTCCAAAATTTATTAGCCAGATAGACTGGTCCCTAGAGAAGAGACAAGTGGGAAGAAGCATCAGGATGGCAGCTGCCAGCTGGACAGTGGACATATCAGATGCTCTGGACTAGCCCCATCCTGCACTGGCTGGTGCCTGCTGGAGCTGGGAGAGGGGCACAGTGGAAAGCTGGCATGGCGTGAGGAGATGTGGCCAGAAATATGTAAGCCTATGGCAGGTGAGCCCTACAGAACTGCTCCATGGCTTTGGGCTGCTCGGGTTTCTGGCTGTTTGGATTTTTAAGCCCTTTCAGCCCTTCCCCATTGCTTGTGTGTAGCAGCTAGTGTTTTATAGTGCTTTGCTGTGTTTGGACTTGCAGATTTAATTCTGATCTTCCTTGATTTTGTGTATGAATTGAGATTTTGCTGTGAGTGAAACTTTGCTGTTTGTGGTTATGAAGACACCCACCTGTAGGAGCTTGGGAAAGCATGGAGAGTTGTACTGTGTCATCGGGGTCACATGTGGTCAGCAAAACTGATTTTTATTGTCACGTCATAAAATCAGATTTGTGTTTTATTTGTATTAGGGGTTTTGATTTGTGGCCTTGTAAAGAAATGTTGAACCCATATTTGGCTGAGGAGGAAAACAGGTGGAAGTATATAGTTTGGACTGTTTGCTCTCTTCTTCACAGGGAGATGGACCTGCCCTCAGGTCCAGGAGGGGTCTCTCCAGTCCTGGGCCAGCAGTGTGTCTTCTAGGGATTCTATATGTGTAAATGCAATGTATTAGTTCATCTCACTGCTGTCACATGTTGCAAAAAACATGTTTCTATACTTTATTTTTCCTCTCAGTTCAGATTGGGGCAGAAATTGCTGCAAGTGAGAGAGCAGTCAGAAAGGGACCTGGCCTAGGTTACTTCTCCCACCAGTTCTCCCCTGGCCCCACTTGGGTAGAAGCTATCAGCCACTTCCCTCGGAGTACTGGGACATCAGTGGTGTCTCCTTTTCTCTGACATGGGACTGGAGAAATGAGGGAGCTCCAGGGAGAAGACAGCTGCTGTAGGGGCTGGCTGGAGCAGCTGCAGAGCAGCCAGCACTGGGGTTTTCTGCAGAAGCTCTAAAGCCTGACAGGTTTTTTCCAGCCTTATGCCCAGCTGGCTTGTAATTGCTCTCAGTGTCTCCACCTCTTTACTCTTTACAGCTTTACTCTGTCCTTTTATATGGCCCACAACTTGCTTACCTCCCTTCTTTTTGGCTTAACTTTCTAAACAAGCCCATTGGAAATGATAAGCAAATAAATGGTGGATTTTGGAGTGGATCACCTTTAGCTGCTGTGCTTGTGAGTCAAAGTGGTCTTTGTGTTGGTGCAGGCTTCTTGGTGTCCTCTCCAGAGAGGCTGAGAAGGGCAGAGGTCTGGCTAGTGTGCCAAGGTAGAGCTCTCTATTAATTAACTGTTGTTAAAAAACCTTTTCTGTGTGTTCAGAGACAGGGCTTTGAGAATTTTTTGAGGTGAAAAATTAAAATACATTGGTAATAGTCAGTGGTAAACTGATGACCGTGGAAGTTGCTTTGCTTTGTGGCAAATATTGGACAGTGAGTATTGCACTTTGGTAGGAACAGTGTTAATGTCACTGTAGTGAGCAGCTCTTACCTCCTGCTGAGGCTGGAAAAGGCCTCCAAGATCATCAAGTCCAACCTTTGATTGAATCCTATGATGGACAATGAACCATGTCACCAAATGGCACATCTGCTCATTTTTTGAACACTTTCAGGGACAGTGACTCCACCACTACTCTGGTCAGCCTGTTCTAATGTTTAATCATTCTGTTTCAATGAAAGAATTTTTCTTAATATCTGTTGTGGGTTGACCCCAGCTAGGTGCCAGGTGCCCACTCAGTCACTCTATCACTCCCTCTCCCACTGGGAGAGGGGAGAGAATAATATGGAAAAACTACCAGGGTAAGATAAGGCAGTTTTATTACAGCGGGAAAAAAAAATAGAACAAGCAAGCTCAGAGTTGCGTGCACAAGAGCAGAGGGGAAAGCAATCAATCTCTACTTCCCATCAGTAGCGATGTCCAGACATTTTCTGGGAAGCAGGGCTTCAGCACGCGTGATGGTTGTTCAAGAAGGCAAACATGGATGCGTCCTGAGTGCCTCCTTGTGGTAGTTTGAAAGCAAATCAGTGAGAGACTCAAAGTCAGAACTACAATTTAATAGAAAAATTAAAACAAATGCAGTAGTACAAAAACACTGACAGAGTCAGAATACAACCTGACACCCTGTCAGTCAGGGTGTTGGTAGTAGTCCACTTGGAAGGTGGCTGCAGTCCTCTGGGAGTGATAGATGTGGTTCTGTTGAAGCAGTGATCCTGTGAAAGGTGTAGTTCTCCTCTGAAGGTCCAGTGGTGGTGTAGAAGGGTCTGGTCTTCCTCTGGGAATCCAGTGGAAAAGCTGATTTGTGGTGTTTCCAATTCCAGATTATATCCAGACAGGGATGCATTGGTCCCTCCCCCTGGGTGGGGCATCTCCCAATGGGATGATGGAGTTTATCAATGGGACTCAATGGCCCATGAACTGCAGCCATTAGGGATGAGCAAAGCAAAATGCCCCACCTGGCTCTAACGGCTGGCCCATTAGAGAACATGTCCTGGAGCCATCAGGGATGAGCCAGGAACACTGCCCCACCCGGCCCCAACATCCCATGAAGATGGGGATAGAATACATACCATTGGAACCTAAGACACTCCTCCTCCTCCTCTTTTCCTTCCCTTATATATCTGAGCTGATGTCATATGGTATGGAATATCCCTTTGGCTGACTGGGCTCAGCTGGCCTGCTGGTGTCCCCTCCCAGGATCTTGCCCACCCCATCCCCTTCAGTGGGGGAAGGAATGTCACAGGGACAGCACAGCTTGGCAGTAGCCAAAACACTGCTCTGTTATCAACACCAGCTACCAAAGCAAAGCACAGCACTGTAAGGGCTGTGAGCTTTACCCCAGTCAGACACAATACAATATCCAACCAAAAAATACTAATTAAATTTGTGTAAAATATAATTGGTTTTATGAAATTGTATTGGCTGTTCTCACTGGGATTTTAGGTCCAGGCTTTCACCTCCCATGGATTATTTTGGTTGACTTTCCACGGGGATCTTGACAAGACCCAAGGAGGGGGAGGGTGGCGGTGGTGTGAGTCAGGATCTCATGGAGGAGCAGTGTGTCACAGTGTCCACCCTGCTTTTGTTGATGGACTTTTCTCAGTTCCACAAGGGACAACAAGATCGTTGAGGTGATCTTTTTCATACTTTGTGTGAGAATTGTTTGTAAGAGAAATGCTACCCTGTGTTTTAAGGATATGGTGATGCTCCTTATCAAGCCTTCCTGAAACTAGTCCTCCTTGCTACAGCCTCAGCTCTGCAACAGGTTCATCTTTGTCAACCAAGTTTTAATTGCAGTTGAGCATTAATTCCCATCTTTGTAAATTTCAATGTGTAAATAAGTTTATTCAGCTCCTCATTGGAGGGATCCTACACGGTACTTGTTTCAGCCAGCGTCCCTTCAGCATCTCAGGAAAGTTTCTTGCTTTTCATCCATGTGAAATTTGGTGCAAATGAAAGGAAGTGCAGGTAAAATTATAGTAGTAATAGTAAAACACATTTTTTTCTGGACTATACTCCCACGCAGTCTGGCTTTAGAACATCTCCACCGAGTAGCAGCAATTGCCATCAGCGAAGCCCCCTCCCATTCCCACATTTATTTCCATGGTAACCCGGAGAAGGCATTCTGCAGCCTCAAAACTACTTTTGCTCTTTCATCATGCAAGCCGGCATTGTCAAGGACTGAGTGTATTCCTACAGCTTTGAATGAATATATATATATATATTTTTTAAAAGCCTGGATTTGGCTGAGCAATTTTTATTTGGAAGGCCCTGCAGCAGGAAGGAACGGCCAACCTTCAAGTGACCTAGTGTCCGTACATTGCTTAGTAAGGAAAAAACCAGTCTTGCTTCATTAATTGATTACCGGGGAGGGTGGGGGTGATCAGAAGGGTCTGTCTGCCAAGCCAACGCGGTGATTTCCTGAGCGCTGGGAGTGGGCGGGCGAGGGGCAGATGGCTGGGCTGGCAAGCTGCCGGTAAACGTGCAAGCTGTGATCCGCTCAAACAGCGCTTTCTTGTGGAGTCCGTAATGCTTTTTCAGGTATCGTATAGAAAATGGTGTCTTACTAGGTGCCTGCTCTTCGATTGTGTTGTGCATCAGCCTTTTCCTGGTGTAGAAGTGGGGGGGGTTGACAGTGTTGGGCAGTGCTTGCTGAGTGTGAGCAATTTAGTGCTGCTAGTAAAATATTTGCTCTTTCCATATAGCTCCATAATGAGCTGTATTGATTTTATGCTTTTTAAAATCCATATTTATGCAGCATTTGCGTGTAGATGTTGAGAGGATTTTATTCTTTTTGAGACGGCTAAGGCTGTTTGATTGCTCTGTAGGATAGCAGCATGTGGAACGCATAGTACTTGGTAAAAGAAAACCAATTGCTTGCAAACTGTCTGCAAATGGGGGATGAATGAAATGACGTTGTAAGTAATTATTTTTTAAATAATCTGAAAGCAGAAACCTATCTGGTCCAAGTGTGGTCAGAATATTGTATGATAAAGGAATTGGATGGATTGTTAATTTGAATTTTCTGCTGGTGTCTGTTTCCATGTTGTTTGAGTACCTGATTCACAGTGCTGGAAAAGTATTGGTTAAAATATTTCAGGGCTGCTGCCTGATCAAAGGATTCAGTTGCCATTTGATTGGCTTGGGACAAGCTGGCAGGATTTTTTTCCCTTTCTTGCATTATTTGGTTGGGAGGGGTGAAAACATAGTTTTTTTTCTAAATGTGTCCGAAGTACATAAATGACTGAGAAGTCACCATGACAACAACCTGGATCAGACTTCCCCTCCATGCTTTTTCTGTTTTGTTATTTTAAAATATTTGCTATTTAGGCATTCCCTGAGGTGTTTGAGGAGGTATCTTACAGCTCCTGTTGCTACAGGACTTCCTAATGATATCCAGCTCTTAAAGTAAATGATGTATGCAGGGCTTTTTAGGATTAAGTTCAATCCAATGTATACAGTTTGCTGTACAATTAAGGTGGGATCTAAACAAGAACATGAGCACCTCCAGCAGGTGCTAAGGGTCCACCTTTCCTGCTGTTTTGGTGTTGCAGATCTGAAAACTTCTGCTAAGCTCTTCTGTGGTCCTGAGGATTCCTGTGTGCTTGTGGTGCTCCCATGTGGGACCCAGAGCCTGGAGATTCCTGAAAGTTATGTCCAAGCTAAGGTGTAAGAGAATCTTTGTTCAGGAGCAGCTGGAGTTAGGGGCAAGCTTGGGGACAACAAGAAAAAAGGCTGATCATGCTCCAAGAAACAAACAGTTCTTCCACCTTTCTTTGCTAAGGGGTGCTGAGTGTACCTCTCAGGGAGGAAGAGGGTTTTGCAGGGTGTGTTGCTGGCTGTTCCTCTGCACTTGTTGGGACATAGTAAAGCCATGCTGCCTGAGGGAAGTAAGGTTTGTGTTCAGTTCCTTTCTTGATCTGAGGCATTCAGGTTTCACCACTCATAAATTTTGGAATGGTGAACACAGGCTGTGAGAAGTTGGACCATACAGGGCACTCTGAGCTCTCCTGAAGCCCTGGCACAGTTCAGAAATGAATGAAACACTCCCCAGGTTAGAGAAGGTGTGCAGGGAAGGCAGCAGCTGCTGCACAGTGAGTAAGAGGCTTTGATGGGGAGTTGTGGAGGAACAGCATCCGATTTCTGGTCTCCACTGCCACAGCTGCAGGCACGTGTGTGGAATTAGATGTGCTTATTTTGTGGTTAATATTTTGGGGTGTTTCAGCTTAGTAATCTTGTATTTACTTTGGGAAGGAGACATCTTAGCTGGAGATCTCTCCCTGGTGCTGTCTTCTGCTTCCCCCCAGTTGGAGAGAAGGTTTCATTCATACTTGTTTCCTACTTGCAGTATGAAGTTTGTTTCATACTTGTAGTAGCAACCTACGTAATTGATAGGGAATTTGGTGGAATAACAAGTAGTACTAGATGTTCTGTGGAGGTGATGTTTCAGTGTCAGCAGAGGAGGGTAATTACATACTTCTCCATTATCATCATACCTGATGGAAAAAAAACACTGTAATTTGGGTGAATTAAAGTAAAAATCTTTGCAGTTGCTGCTTGTGCCTTTGTAAACTTGGAGGGAAAGAAGGTCTGTGATATTTCCTGAGAATGTATGGATTTACTTGCCCTTGTGGCAGAGCTGTATGTTTCAATATTGAGGCAATTGAAAAGTAAGTACATGACAGTGACTTTCACCTTGTATTATTACCCTACATCTTGACATGAGAACCATGCATTTTCCTCTTGACACCCATTAATCTAATGTTTTATTTGATGCCAAATGAATAATATAACGACTTTTTTTTTTTTTAATTTGGAAAAATGTTGAGTTCTGTC
Organism: Eopsaltria australis; assembly: GCA_034509425.1. NCBI lineage: Eukaryota > Metazoa > Chordata > Aves > Passeriformes > Petroicidae > Eopsaltria > Eopsaltria australis. Next base: position 109,980 of record JAVTVJ010001123.1, on the reverse strand, counting down.
TTATGCTGGAGCTAAATTTTCAAGTAATGCTCAACAGAAATTTTCTCCAGCTGGATAGGATTATCTCTTTTGAAGAGGTCTGATGTAGCCTATTTTCCCTTTTTCTTGAAGTTACCTGATGTTATAATTTTGAATATAGAAAATGTGCAGAAAATCTAGTCATTCAAAAATTAATCTTAAATAGCTGAGAAAAGGGTTTTTTTTTGAGCCAGAGGCTCAAATAATGAGATAAATCCATTATGAGAAAAACAAGTAAGAGCAGGGGGCTGGTAGAGTTAGCTATACAGGCTTTTGTGGTTACCTACCTTGCTTTCAAGATTCTTACAGTTAGGATACATATCATAATGCTAGAGGCCAAAACTTGGAAGTCCTGACTTTAGGAGTAGCTAAAAACCAAAACAAATGTAAACCCACCCTTCCTTTCCCTGCCAAAAAACCCCAGCCCTCTCACATAAGAAAATCCAGTGGGGATAAGGCAGATTGACACTGGTGATGCCATTATAGCATTCTTGGTACTTAAGGGTTCTAATGATGGAAATAATGCTTTTTACTTCACCTGCTCTCAGCAGTAGCGCTCTAAGAGCTCTGTAACAGTCACCTGAAATCAAGGCATCTGTATTTTTTTTTCTTATAAATTTTGTTCATTTCTAAGTGGGGAAAGAAAAGTCTTGGTTTCAGTCCTATGAAATAGAATTATTTTGCAGTATTTTATTAGGAAAAACCTTGTTTTGCTGTGTATCAGAGACTGACACTAGCTTGCACTGCAATCCTGCTTCTTGTCCCTTCCCAGTACATGGGGAGGGTGTGTGTATGGACTGCCATGAAGAACTGCATCCAAAGTTTAAAAATAAAATTCTTTTCAACTTACAGGGTCCCCCTTTCCATCCCTTCAGAAAAATGAAGACCTCATAATAGTGGATAAATTCACAAACAAATGCTAAAATTGAATCCTGCTTTTTATAGAGCTATTGTTCTTTGCCTTGCTTCCCCCCCCCCCGCCAAGAAAAATGTTTTTGCATATGCAAGTCCCACCAGGAAACCAAAACTGAGCCTTTTCACTTAAGCATGGGATCACTTGGAGTTTAATTTCCCCTATAGATGTGATATGGCAATGAAGACCCCTTGCCACAAAAATTGTAGAGGTCTGGAAAAAACACTTCACTGTAAAAGCTCAAGGTCTTGACCTCTTCCGTTATAAAAGGCAAGCTGGTTTAACTTGGGTTGTATTTAGTGAAGGAGTGGTAAAAATACTGTGGTCTGAGAAGGTGGAAAGATGAAACTGAGGTTATTTTCCTTGTAAAGATGACTTTGCTTTTAAGAGGAATAAACAGTATCACTTTCTTTGAATAATTATGATTCCCAGTGAAAAAGTATTTGGTTGCAGAACAAGAGGTTTTGATATATTTTTTCCATGCCATTAGGTAATAATAATTGAGATGAAGTGTTTCTGTTTGCTGGCCAGTTCAGTTGCAGTAAACCATGTCATTTCCAGGGTTCAGCAGAGTGTAGGACCTGTCACAACAGCAGTCCTGCCTGCAGTACCACCGTAGAAGATGCCTCCAAGCCCAATTCCTCTTTCTGCTGCCTGTGGTCTTCCTGGCTTCCACCCCAAACACAGCTTTCACACCACTGCCCTATGCATGGGATCAGCTGAATCAACTCTGAGTTGGGTCAAAGCCTTCTAAGTAAGAATAATATAAAGTCTGTGGTGGAGGGAGCATGGCAGGACAACTCTTTCAGTGGGAGGACGTTAAGGGTAGTATAAAACCACACCATCAGTGCCACCACCTGTATCCTGTACTTTTGTTAAATTCTGTCCTTTAGCCCAGGATTTACCATTTTTTTATGCTATTGGGTGTTTGGTCTGGTTTGTTAAAATGTCATTTTAAATGGTACTGTGAGAAGCAGAATGGCAGTAGATACAAAAAACGGAACGCCAGTGGAGCTCATGTGCTGGTCCAACCAGGTGCTGAGTTTCTCTTCCAAAGGAGCTGCCCAGTGCTCTTGTTGCTTCTGAGCAGTCTAGATGAAAAAATATGAAGGGCTTCAGGTCTGGACCCTCAAAGAGTTAAATACACAGAAGAACTAATCAGTGAATATTTAGGTCATGGAGGACTGAGACTGGAGAAAGAACATTACTGACAGCCAGGGGGTTTATGTTGGTAATGGTCTGGAGAATATCTTCTATCAGTAGTAGTACCAGATTTTGACTTTGTAATTGTAGCTTCTGTTGTATTTATGCTCTTAGTTGCATTGCTGTTGCTTTGCAAGAGGTGAGGTGTTCAGTAAGTCTCTAAATGGGCTTTCTAGAACCATTACTAGTGTTATGTCCTGCAGCACTAGTCAGAGCTGACTTCCTAATAATCACAGGTATTTTGAAGATTAAATACAGGTAATTTGTTGTCTTTTCTGAGGAAATGGTTACAAAGTTCAACATCTTCCTTTTTGCAGGGCTCTGACCCATAAACCACTTCTCAGTGACATGGATAGTTCCAGTTTGAAAAGTGTGGTATACAGTCTTTGCCCTGTCCCCGAAGGCTTTGGTTCCTAAGGGCAGGGCTTTCTAGTGTTATCTGTCTGTAAAATGTCATTGAACATCCATGGTGTGATCTACATAAGAATGGTAATGATGAGTTCACAGTGTTCAAATGTCCCCGGGGAGAGAGGCAACTCCTGCCTGCTGTCCCTGATGCCCAGATGGTGGTGACTCTTAAAAGACTTGTTTGCATCCCCTTTGAACACCAAAGCTGTTTGATTTATCAATTTGAAAATTTGTTTAATTTTTTTTAAATGTCAAAACCCAGTAATTTTAATTTAATGTTTTCATGTGTGTTTCCGACAAATTGCTGAGTGGATTGGAATTTTATGCTGTTAAATGTTATTACAACTTAAGTTCTTTAGTAAAAGAAGACAATATATTGTTATGACTTTTATATAGCTTTTATATTTTTAATTCTGAAATTGTTTTGAAATAAAATGTACCTTACTATACAGAAGGAGGAACCCTAGTGTATAATATAGTTTAGAATGTGTGACAAATTGAATTTTACTTGATATGAAGACATTTGTATAGTTTTCATGGCTAGAATGAATTCTTTGACGTAACTGTAATCTAGCTGTCATAATTTCATCATCAGATGAGGTCACTGAACTGAAGTATTTGGAGAACATCCCAAACACTCTTGGATCACTTATTCTGAAAACTGCCCGTGCTTTGTGTATGCTGTGTGCTCTTGACATTCAAATATTATTAAACGTTTTTAAATGACAGGTACAGAATTGTAAGATTGCTACAACATATATTGGTTAGCCACTTGTATTAAATGCAGAAAGAACTGAAGATTGATGCACTTAATGTTTGTTACACTAAGCCAGTCATAGGTTCCTTTTATCAAATGCATCTCCTTGTGGAAGATTAGTGGAATCAGTAGTGTATCTCGTGCTCTATGCCTTTCTCAACATATATCTGTAGCAAGACATGTCGACTTTTTGTGCAACTGAGAATCTCAAACTGCCTGCTCTGACGGAGAGGAAGAGGGACCTGTTCAGTCAAAGAAAGTCTTTTGTAGATACTGGGTTAGGAATGTTGTAGGAGTTGCATTCAAGTGTCTGGGCAGGAAGAGAAGGTCCACCATGGTGAGAAAGAAGAAATATTCTTGGATCTGTGACCAGAAAACTGGAGAGATTAACTAGGATTTTCAATTTGTTTCTAGTTTTATTCTGGTTGTTTTTTCACAAAGTCATATTGGATGGGACTCTGAGCAACCTAGTCTAGTGGAAGGTGTCCTTGCCCATGGCAAGTGTTGGAATGAGGTGGTCTTCAAGGTCCCTTCCAACCTAAACCATTCTGTGATTCTCTAACTGTGCATCCTTGTTGTGGTTTTGAGGTTTGGGGGATCAAAACTAGGTAGAAACATTAATTTTGTATCCAAAATTATTTGATTTTGTTGCGAGATAAGGATTAATAGTAGGCAAAGCAGGCTTATACTTTAAGGAATACAAAAAAATGAATTTTATTAACAGACTTAAAAGAGGAATAATAATCAGGCATCAGCACAAACCCTTTAGGACACTCTTTTGCCCTCCCCACCACTTTCATTTCTTTCCTACTGACCATACAAAAGGTAACACTTCGACCTGTAGTTAAATCACCATCGCTCGAAAAAAAAAAAAATAGTTCTTTTCTTAATTCATGTAGAGAGAGAAACTTTCTTTTGTCCTATCATGTTGACTCCTCATAGGAAATATAGTTTCCATGGTTATCAGCTTTCCAGCAAGCAACATTCCCCCCCCCCCCCGAAAGGAAAAAAGATTTGCTTCTCTAGACCCCTTCCCATTTCAGTAGCTTTCCCAGGGCTACTACCAATAGACATATGATGGTCATTGAGATGCTTTTTTGAGGATGAACATTTCTATTACAGTGGCAACGAAATCCCCTTTCTTCATTATCGGCGACACAAGTCTTCTACTATTCGCGGGGCAAGGAAACTGTATACACAAGAGTCTTAGTCCACTGCTTACAACCTAGAACATTACATCCCCCTTTTTTCGTCTCTTTTAGACCATTGTTCATATATTACAGCATATATTATAGCTGAGTTTATCAACCTGTTTTTTACAAAAGAATTTTCAGCTTTAAAGCACTCCTCATCTCTTCCTTCTTTGAATATAAGCTTGGTTACATTTATTAACTTATAGTCTCTATGCTGTACCTTTTGTAGGTGCCTTCATTCCTGTGCTCTTTCTGGGTGTGGGGGGGAAACCAATACTCCCAAGTCCCATCCTGATATTTAAAAGGAAACAGTTAATTTTCGGCTGGGCGATGTTCACATGACTTTCGCCCGCGTGGTTTAAGTGTAATAAGTCCGCGTTTGAACTGAGGGAAGGAGTTTTGTTTGTGCCATTTTCCCATCTAACCCGTGTTTGAGTCGTAGGGGCCCGGCGGGGCCGCACCCAACCTGCAAGAGAGTGGGGGGGAGAGGGAAGCAGTTTAAGCCTTCTCCCGCGCCAGACTGCGCGCCGGGTCGACCAGCGGTGCCGCGTCCACGCTCTAAGAGGGCAGGCCCCGAGCTCTCTCTCGCACCGAGTTGCAAGGAGCCGACGGAGCCGCCTCCGATCTATAGGAGGGGCCCACTCCGAGCCTTCCCTCTCTCCCGCGCCGAGCCGCGCTGCGGAGCTAACCTGCGGGGCGGTCCCGAGCCCTATGGGGCCCGCCCCCAAACCCTCCTCCCGCCGGGCCGCGCCGCGGAGGGGGGGGACCAGCCTGGCCCAGGCTAGGCAAAGCGGAGCCGGTAAAGTTCCTTGGCCAGGGGTAGCAGAATAAAGCCTCTCCCAGCTCGGGCGGAGCCGAGCGGCGCCGCGAAACTGGCCCAGGCCAGCCCAACGGAGGCCGGCGAAAGCTGAGTCACTTCGGCCTGGGGCAGCAGAGCGGGGCTCAGAGCCAGGGAGCCTGGCGCTGCCTACCGTAGTTAGCATGTCCGCTTGGCTGAACTGTTTCTGCCTAAGAGCTGGCTTGGGTCCGCTCATTTCCCCCTCCCTTCCCCCCCTCCCCCGCACCATCGCGGCCCGCCAGCCCAGGCCACGTGTGTGGCCTGAGGGGGCCCCATCAGACGGCGCGGGGGGAAGAGAGCCACGTCCTCTCTCTCGATCTGCTGGAAGTCTAAAAAGAGGGTCTCTCCAGGTGTTCTCCTGGTTTTATGAGTTTTCTGTAGGCGGAACTTGTCATACCAGATACCTCATTTCTGGCTCCACCTCCTCTTTTTACACCGGGAATTTTAAACTTGCGATTACTCCACGACAATCCTGCAAGAACAAAATACCCGATTCTTCCTGACCATTAGTGCAAATAAGCTTTTAAATTAAAAACCACCGTGAAGCAACTATTGGATTGATAGGTCTGATTTTCCTTTGCCATAGTACATCACAGAACCGGACCAGAGCGTTCCCATTCTGAGAATACAGCTTTAGCCAGTGGAAACTGGAGCCCAGGGCTGGTCCCTCTGAGTGTGTCTCTGTGGAGTGTCTGCAGGAAGGCTGAGGGATGTGGCAAGAACACAGAGGAGGGATGGCCCCACAGCACAGTGGTGTGGTGGCCTTGCTGGAGTAAGAGTGGAGGAGCAACAGTGCTGTGTGTGCTGGACTATGCATGACAGGATGTGCACTTGGCCTAACCTAAAAAGTGCCAGTTTCATCTGCTCTGTTTGGCTTTTCTGAGGAGAGCTGTCCCCCCCAAGCAGGACAGGTGGGGAGATGTGGCTGGTGCAGACTATGCATATATTTATGAATGTCAGATTTGGATATGGATGGATGACACCTGAGCTCTAAGCATCTCCAAATTAGCCTCACTTTATTCTTGAGCTAGGATGACATGGCTTAAGGTGCCTTTTGAGCAGTAACTTTGTGTGGTGACAATCATCACAGTGTTTTGAGGGGTCTGCCCATCATATGCAGAAGCTGATCTCAGTGCCACAGGTGAGTGTGGCTAAGGACTGTGCAGCCAATCGGTGACATGATGGATGATGGTCAAGGAGTAGGTGTGTATCAATCATTCCCAGAGTGGAGCAGGGTGGCCAGGCCACAATCAGACCTTATTGCAATTCATGTATGCATGTGCTCAGTGGTTTTTGTTTTTCTTTTTTGGAAAGGCTATGGAGGACTCAGTGATGTTTGCTGACACCAACATGCTGTTAAGGAAGCAGGAAGTGTCCTAGGCAATTTGGAAGTGTATTAATGTTACTGTTTTTTTTTTTTAATGGTGAGCGTTAACTCAGGTCCTCACTTTACATATAAAGATACTGTTCTGAAAGATGTCTTGTTCCTCTCCTTGTGACACGATGTCGGCAGCAGTTAAAGCTCTCTAAAGCCAATATACCATAACAGATCTGAAAAAACCCAGACTAAACAAAAATTACTTATCCACAACCCATTCTAAGCAACTGATAGGATTGTGATATTACTAAATAACTGTCAGTTATTGTAAGAGCTCAAAATTGTAAGTTCATTACAAGAGTCATTTATTATCTGAAATAATCTTGTAATGATCTTTCCTTTTACTGTTGTTCTTCTACAGTGAAAATTGTTTGCATTTTTCTTAATAGCATCTAAATTTCTGTAATGGCTTTTATTTTTAAATCCCTCCAGTCATCCTTTCTTAATAATGCAACTTTGCCAACAAGCATACATTGTATGCATGGAGATTTCTCCATTAATAAAAGAATAATATGGACTAATGATGCAGAAATTATATGAAAACCAGTAATTATTGAAACAGTGACTGCCATGCAGTATGTACTCTTTTATGCAATATAATTTTAAACACAAGTATTCAGATATCCTGTGCAAGTGACATAGTTCATAACTATCCATGTTAGCCATACAGATACATTGGAATACACTAGTTGCCAGTTATATTTTATGTAATGATAAACCACACTCTAAGTCTACTTCAGAATTGAGAGCTATCACCTACGCAAGAGAAAATGTATACTATTTTCACAATATTCATTTGAATGCATATTTTTTGGCCAATGGTCTGATTCTGAAATTGTTACCTTGTTTCTGCTCAGCTTGAACTTCCAATTTCTTTTTTAAAATTTATTTTAAAATAGTTGCTGGCAGAGTGCAATTTTGAGATGAAGTGTGATGTTTTTTTCTTTAGAATGAAGATTTAGCAGTCATTCACAAGGATTTTATTGTTTGTGATTTTTAACTGATGTTTCAAATGATAACTTGTGTTCTTGCAAAATGTCCTTGGTTTTCACATTGTGGTGGTTATGGATTGGATGAAAGTGCAATTACAGATAACAGAAGAGGTGAAATAGCTGCTCTAGACAATGAATTAACTGAAGTTTTGTTGGGAAAACTAATTCCTTTTACTCCTGTTTTTCTCTGTACTCTATATACAGGCCTTTGATCTGGTGTTACTTTCTTTGGAGCTTGTCAGGCTGAAATAAAGGATGCTTTATGCTATCCCGTGACTGGGATCCAAAATACTGGAGCTACTTCAGTGGTTTTCAGTCTCTTCCACTTTATTTATCTGTGCATTGTTCCTATTGACACCTTTAACCTTTCCCAGGTTCTTTTTCTTGGTTTCACTGTGGATCTCAGAGGCTGTGGATCACAGTGAGGAAGCACGGATTGAAGCTAAGGAGATGGTCGTGCAAAGGAAAGAATTCTCTTTGCTCTTGGTTCCTCCTTCTGCAAAGTACAAGATATGTTTGTGTGTGCCCCCAGAGATGAAAGAGATGTGGAGTTTGACCTCAGAAGCAGCTCTGGGATAACCTGAGTGTATAGGTCTCTGGAGGAGCAGGGTGCAGAGCCTGAGGCTGCAGAGAAGGGTAAAGATTGTGCTCTCTAGTCAGCTGAGAAACCAGTGCAGTGTAGTGTGGACCTTTGGTCAACATCATAGGCTGCTCCAAGTCTCCAAAGAGTAGAGACTCACAGTGGCTAGACCCCTTCAAGGCTTTCCTTGCACTGGATTTCCAGTCACTGTGTGGGATAGCTTTGTTGGGATATAAATATGAGGAGGAGGCATGGGAGTAGGGATGCTTTTGCTTTTAGCCTCTCAGTGCTGTCCAGGCTCTTAAAGGCTCTTCCAAACTGTGACTGTGCTTTTGTGAGCCCACGTGGCACTCAATCATCCAGTCTAGAGCAGAGGCACCACAGTGACCTGTTTGCTTCTCTCCAGTTGCTGCCCATGTTCAACTCATCAGTCAGAAATTTTTTCTATGTCCTTTTCTCAATAAAAGGCTTATTTTTTGAGAACATTATTTATTGAAAATTTACATTGTTATTTTTTTATATTTGTTTTTAAAGGGTCAAAAATATTATTATAGATGTTACATTGTAATGTCCATGCTTGGAACTAGTCAAACTGGGTCCTGAGCAGCCTGCTCTGTGTGACCCTGCTTTGAGCAGAGTGGTTGGACTGGGTGATCTCCCTTCCATCCTCAAAGACTCTGTGACTTGGTCGTTTTCTGTCAAAGCTTTAACCTTCAAGTAGGGTGTCACTGAGCCACACTGAGAGCTGAAATATGTTTTCTTTTAGTGATTATTGGGAAATTGTTCTGGATGTTGAAATATGCAGCTCTGCTGTCAAAATAGTGTAAAAATACTCACTGTGCTTTTCAATAACGAAGTTGAATTTTCTTAATTTCTGCAGTGTGTAGTGATAGCACATTGTGGTCACACAGAAAAGCTAGTCCTGCCCTGCAAAGCTCACTTCTGTAGCAAAGAACCTGAGCTCAGTTTTACCTACTTTTATTTAGTACATAAATAGACTTTTAAATCAGCAAAGGCTAATTATTGGTTTACTAAAACTAATAAAACAATTCAGGATAATAAAGAGAAAGCTAGTTGGTTGGGACACTGTTGGAGATGAATTATATTGTCATTAAAACTGAAGTGGAGGGTAATTTTTATGCGTCTTGCTGGTTAAATGAGGTCTTACACATTGCAATGTGTGGCATTAAGAAGATGCACCGGCACATCAACTGAGCAGAGAGAGGTCCTTGCATGCTGCTTTTGTCATTAGGAATAACAATTTAATAAGCTTTTAGTAGAGGAAGAAATTAAGCACAGGAAGCATTTTTGACATGGTTTTGAATAAAGGCCAGAATTTGCTCACAGGCTCTTTCTCATCTTTGAATCTTTTAAATCACTGCAAGATGGGCAGTGTAATGCTTTTCTCTGTTCCTCCCTCTCCCCACAACTTGTCAGTTCTAGGAACTGGAGATCTGTCACCTTTCTCTTTGTTCTTGGGAGAGAATCCCAAAGACAGTAAATCACCCAGCTGCAGGTAACTTGAAAGGAACAAATTGAGATGGCTTTGGCTGCAGTAATTTGTCTGTAGAATAAATCTCTTTAGGTTTTTACCTAAATGGATTGCTCTGGTGTTGCAATTCCTGTGTTAAAGTAATACAGATGTGAAGTTGCAGGTGTATTATTAGCCTAAAACAATTCTTTGATTTGCACAATCAGTGTAATTATAAATTAGGACTCTTTCATCACGATGAAAAACCTTTTACTTGTCAAGGGAAAAAGAAAAAAGCAAACTCTGTGCTCATCTAAGAGGAAACTCTCAGGAATGCTGAATAAAGATTCTGCCTGCATTCCTTCATTGGGATCCAGTGTGTGCATCTTAGAGGAGAGTCATCCAGTGTGGGCATCATAGAGGTGATACAGACATCTGACATCAGAGAGGGCTCTGAGGCTGTCAGGCAAAGTGATAGCTACAGCTTGGGAAATCTGTGGTGAAAATGCATTTATAGTTGCAGCTACACACTGCACTTCATGCTCAGCTGCCTTTGGCTGATCTCTGATGACACTGTAGAGGGATCAGTTTTGTATGGTGTGTTCCCTTCTGAGAGATCAGGAGCTGTCTGTGGGCAAACATCCCTGTGTCGAGCAGGGAGCAGCCAGGCTAAATCTGGAGACCAGAGTTGAACTGAGTTAACCAGAAACATGAGATGTGAAGTGAGTTTGAATGGGGAAGGGGCAGGAAGAGGAAAAGGTATGTTGAAATGCTGCTGCTGTGCTGGAGGACCCCGCAGTGGTGGTGTGTGGGACTTGTCCTATGAGTCAGAGAAATACCCTTGCTTCTGCTTACCTGGCTAGAATGAGAAGGATGAGGGTAAAATTATGATGAAAAATACTTGCATATAACTTCAAGTGCTTATCTTAATTTTTACTCTGAGCATGTCATCTGCCCAATAGTCAATCCTGAACTCAGGAAAAAACTGGGGAGAAAGACTCATTATCTTCCATCTTCAATGAATCCTTTTGCAAAGGAGAAAAGCAAAGCAAAACATGGTCTTGTGAATGAATGAATTCTGGGTTTCATGTTAATTGTAATGAAATATATGAATGAAAACCCAATTCTCCTTTCTCCTTCTAAATTAGGCACTTGCAACAACTTAAGATGGACTTTGATATCTGGACCTTGGTATCTGCACCTTGGCCAATGCAGGAATTAAGTCTTGAAATCTACTGCTGAAGTAAAACAAGTTGCTTTGCATTTCAGCACACAAAAGTAGGACAAGACTTGTATGCACCAAAGAGATGAGTCTGGCTGCTCATTCCTTCTTGCCACCCTTCTCTAGTAGAAGAACAGCGTTTGACAGCCCTGTGTGATGGCTGAATCTACTGATGTGTGCTGTGAGCAGTGTTCTGGCAGGGCTTTTGTCGCCTGCAATGTCAGCCTGGATGACATCTGCCCCAGGCTCCTTCTCCTTTGCTTTGTCACTCTCTTCACCTCAGTCTTTTTATGTCATCCAACCTGCTTTTCTTACTAGATGGGAGAGTCTCAGGGGTTTTTCTCTTCTACCTTTGATCTTGGTGTCACAGAAAGTTACTGTGGTGATTATTTTAGCCTAATTAAACCATGCCATTTGGGGGGAATAGTCAGCTAAATGCTTCCTCCGGAAGAATGACATTCTCAGAGGCCATTATACTTTGTTAAATTGTAAAAGTTTGTAACTGCCTTCCCTTTATCGGGATTTGATGTTCAGTATCCCCTAACATTTATTCTCTGTATATCAATATGTAGAGCAGGCCAAATGTAAATATTGAGAAGACTATAGTTAATGCAGGAATTTGCTTACCAGTGAACAGTCTCCAGCACTAGACAGAGAGATCAAACATGTTTTTTCAAATTGGAAATCTGTTTCCTGTGTGTGCCTTGTGGGAATGTCACTGGAGGCTTAAAATCATAATGCCAAAGTTTGGGACCAGATCTGTAAGATATATCCAAATTCTGAGGTGTTGTGGGTTGACCCCGGCCAGGTGCCAGGTGCCCACTCAGTCACTCTATCACTCTCTTTCCCACTGGGAGAGGGGAGAGAATAATATTGAAAAAGACTATCAGGGTAAGAAAAGGCAGTTTTATTACAGCGGGGAAAAAATAGAACAAGCAAGCTGAGAGTTGTGCGCGCAAGAGCAGAGGGGAAAACAATCAATCTCTACTTCCCATCAGTAGCGATGTCCGGACACTTTCTGGGAAGCAGGGCTTCAGCACACGTGATGGTTGTTCAAGGAGGCAAACATGGACCAGCCCTGAGTGCCTCCTCCTCCTCCTCTCTTCCTTCCCTTATATCTCTGAGCTGATGTCATATGGGATGGAATATCCCTTTGGCTGACTGGGCTCAGCTGGCCTGCTGGTGTCCCCTCCCAGGATCTTGCCCACCCCCATCCCCTTCAGTGGGGGAAGGAATGTCAGAGGGACAGCACAGCTTGGCAGTAGCCAAAACACTGCTCTGTTATCAACACCAGCTACCAAAGCAGAGCACAGCAGTGTAAGGGCTGTGAGCTTTACCCCAGTCAGACCCAATACATGAGGTATTATAGAAATACTAATGCAAAAGTTACTGGTGAGCACCTGCTGTCCAAGTCAACTGAGGGATGAAACTACAAATATAAACAGAATAAGAAAGAATAACTTTGGTACAAATTTGTCACAGAACAGCATGAAAGACTGAGAGCTGCCACTTAGGTGGGTGTCAGTCTCTTCTCTCATGTAGCAAGCTACAAGAGGAGATGAAACAGCCTCAAATTGTGCTAGGGGAGGTTTAGGTTGGATATTAGGGAAAATTTCCTCACTGAAATGGTGGTCAAGCCTGGCACAGGCTGCCCAGGACTGTGGTGGGGTGTTCAAAAATCGGATGTGTTCAAAAATGTGTGGAGGTTGGGGGGTATGTTTAGTGGTGAACATACAGGTAGTGGGGGGATTGATGGTTCAACCTGGTGATCTTAGAGATCTTTTCCAATCTTAACCATTCTATGATCCTATGAAACTGGGCAGAAGGACACACTATTGATGTTGGATCAGGACATTGACTGTAGTTTGTTATCACACTCAGCAGCACTGCAGACACAGATATGGAAGTTACAATATTTGCATTAAACCAGATGAGTGAACATATATGACTACTTAAAAAATCCCTCAAGTCCCCCAAAATCCATCAGTCCTCATCTGCACTCCAGCAGAGTTTAAATTATAATCACTTAGAATTTTATTAGCAAAGAAATAATTATGTGTGAAGTTTTCCACTCTTGGGACTTGCATCCATCCAGTGCTTTGATAACAGTGATGCAAAGTGAAGAGCTGCTTGCCCTCAGTCCCTCCTTCTCTGCAGGAGATGGTGAGGCTGGACTTGTCCCTGGAGTGCCAGCCTGGATGAGCCCAGTGCCTTCCTACAGAGAGGTTTCAGTACAATCCTGTCACTTGGGCTGACTCCTGTGACTGAAGGAAGGATGGGGCTGTGAAGGAGACAGCCTGCCCTCGGTGTCCATGTGGATGTTAACAGAGGGCTCAGTTAAAACGTAGTCAGTAAAAACCAAGAGCTTTTTTTTTAACTTTGTACCAATAAGCCCAGAAGTTCAGGGTAAGTGCTTACTAACTGCAGTGCTGCATCCTGTTTCATACAGGAAAGAAAAATATTTTTGTTTCGGGGCTTTATTGTGTCTGTTGTTAGTCCTGGGGGAGAACATATTCTGTGCTGCTTTACTTTGTTTTCTTTCTCATTTTCCTTTTGAGTGAATTTATTCTGTTCTCAGTATAGCTTTTCTGGTTGTTGCTTCTACTACTCAGGCCCCCTTAGAATCGCCAGGGTTGGAAGCTGGTCCTTCTTCCCATTCAGCTGATGAGTTTTCCCCTTGACTCATTTCTGGACAGAATTTGCTTGGTAACCTCCTACAAAATAAAAATAAAATAAGAAATACCACTTTTCTTCTTTACTAGGGAAAGATGACCTTCTATACAGTCAATGATAGATTCTGGTCTTTTGTTCTGGAAAGGAGTTTAAATTTTCTGTTAGTGGCAAGTTGAGTTGATCTTGTATTACATCTCAACAGATGTTATCATTGCCACTTTGGTGGAAATGGGGCATATTTGACTGGGCTTGGAAGGATCTTTGCTTTGTGCTGTCTGTGGGGGATGTGGTGAGCGAGCTGTACTCAGAGCAACATAAAAAGCCTAAAACTAGAAGTGAGTGCCTGCTTGATTTTTGTCCGATTTTTTTTCCTTGCCCCAGTGTAAAATTGTATGTTATGACTCTCTAGCAGCAGAATTTCTGAGACATGCTTCTGTTTTTGCTTTTTCTTTACCTTGTCACTGGGTAAGCATGAAGATTTTGGCAGGAATTTGGTTTATGCATGTATTGCTGTGATACAGAATTAGGTGTTGAAGCTCCTCATTTCTGTCACTCGGAAGTCTTCTCCTGACCAGTGTAATTATATAAATGTAGAGTAAACACTTAAGAATCACTTTTATAGCAGTTTGCCAGCTAACCCATATCTAAGGGAAAGGCCGTAGTGCCCAAGCTGTCCTGTACTGACACTGCATTTCTGCTTCATGCAGAACTAACAGTGCCAGCAGTGTTTCTGGCTGAACAAATGTGGGTCTGGAGTGTGAGGTTTTTTAATTTACATGCAGGATAGAAAATGAGGACTGTGCTGTAGTACCCTGTCTGGGGAGCTTTTAGTGGGACAAGGAGTGTGCTTTATTGTTGTGAGGAAACAGCTGATGCAGGTCTGTTGAAAAGCTAATTCTTTAAATGAAAGTATACCAGATTAAATGAGTAATTAAGATTCTGTGATAATTTCTTTAAAGCAATTACGGAGAAGTCCCTGGCTGCAGGATCAAGTGTGAAATGTCCCAGAGGCAGAGGAGTGTTGGAATAGCATTGCATAGGTACCCGGATTAGGTAGTTTTGTGGATAGGGCAATAAAAACAAGATTACAATGACAGATACAGAGACTGCACTGAAATGAGTGTGTAAAAGAGGTTTTCACTCATTGTATGTAAAAACCTGTTGAAGAAGAACAGAAATCAGAGCAGAAAACTCCTTTCTCCAGAATATGCCTGTTGTGATTCAGATAATAAGAGATGTAAGGTGTGTGCCAGTGTTGGTAAAGCACAGCCTTTATTTGGATTAGCTTGCAGGTATGTACCTTAGGAGAATCTAATGAGAATAAAGGTGGGGTATCTTGATCCAGGTTTATGGAAGATACAATGACAGTGATGTTCAGTAGTGACTCTGAGATGCTATGAAACATTTGTTATAGAAAGCATCCTCACCTAAGGCATTTAAAATTAGTCAGAGCAGGATAAAAGCACACCAAATCCCAAATCCTAGCATTGTAGGGTCTAGGGAAATTATTGATCCTTCTTGAGCTTTACATGCACATATTTGTTAATTTTAGCTATGTGGTTCTTTCTGTAAAAAACTCTTTTTTTTGTGTCTGTATTTCTGTGGTGGTGTGAGGTGAACTGAATATACGACATTTCTGGCAGCTCTGGTCCAACTGAGTAATTTGGCAGGGTTTGCCATCATTGTGTTTTTTGTAAGCACCCAAAGTAGCAGCCCCTCTGTGGCTCCTCAGAGATGCAGTCTGCCCTGAAATGCAGCGTTCATTCAAAAATTTTAGATTTTGCTTCATCCTTTATCATTTCCCATGGAGATTCTGATGGGAGAGCAGGATAGGGGAAGAAGAAGCTTTGAACATTTTCAAGACATTTGATGTAAATCTTTTAACAAGCTCCATCCAATCCTGGTGGAATTGCATTTGTTGTCACTTTTGTGGCCCCCCATTATTGCCACTTTTTGTGGCCCCTCATTTCCCTTCTCGGACTGAGGCAGACTGAGAGTTTGCGTGCTGAGAACTGTGTTTTTGTTGATTTTCATGACATGTTACTGCTGCTACTGACTATTCTTGCATTAATATCAAACTGTATATAAGCAAAAAACTATAAAAATATGAAGGAGGCATATAAAAATATGAAGAGAGCTGGAGAGACATTTTACAAGGGATAATGTACGTTTATGTAGTGATAGAACAAGGGGGAATGGCTTCAAATGGAAAGCTTAGGTTTAGGTTGGACGTTAGGGAGAAATTAATCTCTGTGAGATTGGTGAAGTCCTGGCACAGGCTGCCCAGAGAAGCTCTGGCTGTTCCATCCCTGGAAGTGTCCAAGACCAGGTTAGATGGGACTCTGAGCCACCTGGTCTAGTGGAAGGCGGTTGGAAGATGATCTTTGTTTAAGGTGCCTTCCCCTCCAAACCATTCTGAGAATCTTTGATTCCACAATCTAGCTTTCTCTTTTCTGTTTCAGAAAGATTCAGGCTTCTTAACTGTCCACATCCTTTGTGTTGCCTTTCAGATGGTTTGAAACGCAAAGCCAGCAGTAATCTCCTGTGACTTGTGCTTAGCACAGCTCCTCCAGGGGCATTTGCCACGTTTATGTGCTTTGACTCACCAACCGCAGTGGTGGTGGGAAGTGAGCTGGGGGAGGTCACTTCCTGTGGACATGGCATTTAACCCGTGACATGAAAGCTGCAGCAGGAGCTGTTCCTCCTTTTTGGTTGTCTTACAGCTTAAGCAAGTAAGAAAAAATGTGAGTCTCTGCTCAAGCACAAGTAAGTGATATGCCTCTCTTTTGGTGGGGAATTGCAGTTCGTGCCAGATTCTTGCTTGCTTTGGAACATAATGTTTGCTTGATTGCATCTGTTTCTGGAAGCTTGCGGCAGTAACTTTGCTTGTCACTCTTTTTGGTGAATTTGATGTTTTGGAATGCCAGAAAAATGTAAGCTAATTGCTGTCAGTGTCATTGAGGGTTCTGTAGCAGGGCTGTACAGCCCCAGCACACACTGCCTTACACCCCTGCTGAGGTCTCAGCTGGGCTGTGCACCGAAGAGGTGAGCTTTAAGAGAGGTTGAGGAAAATGCTGAAGTTAATAAAGCAGTGTAAGAGGAAGAAATACAGTATACCTGGTGGCAGAGTAGGAAAGGCTTTGTGCTCCTTGCTGAGCAGCAGGAGAGGGCTGGGAGCTGGTTTAGTGTTGGGCAAGGTGCAAAACAGCCCAAGGAGCTGTAGGTTTGTTTCAGTGGAATACTGCAAAGTCTCTTCCTCTAAGAGAAGGCTAGAGGAAAAATCGTGTGGGTTGGCTAACGTAGGATGTGATTGTCATAAAGCCAATCACAAACCAGGTGATTGTCATAACATTTCAGATTCTTGCTGCTGTCACAGACTTCCAAGTTTTTTTTTAATTTAAACTGGTATTATTTTTGAACATGACTACATGGGGACTGAGTGGCAAATACAAGATGTGAACCTGGCTTGAGTGTTGGTAGAAAAGCCTGAGAACTGGAGTTTAACCACTTGGGCTCAACTGGTCTCTTTACTACTAAACTTAGTGGAGCACCCAAAATCCTTGTATTTTATCTTGGTCTACTAGAAAAATGTATTGTAGCCTTCAAGTTTGTGACAGCGTCTAAGAGAATTATTTCAAAAACACAGACTTTCTTCTGAGTGTAAACAGTTAGTGAGGATAAGAGGAGACACTCAAGAAAGTTCTCTGTGCCATGATGTTCCTGGTGGCTTTGAATTCTGTCAGAAAGATTGACGTTACTTTTCCAATTTAGTGTAAATACAAATTGTAGCTCAGCTGAGGCATTTCAGAAGTTTTGCCTTAGTAGAAGCCTAAAATACCTATTATTTTATTAAAATAATGTAAAAAATTATCTCTGAAAAGAAAAATCTGGGTCCTCTTTGGTTGGATTGGTTTTCAACAGAGGAGTTGTAAGCAGCATTGTTCATATGAGTAGAATTACAAGCCAGTCATGAAGTACTTGAATTTAAGTATATTAGAAGCACAAGGAGTGCACAGAGCAAAGCTGAATCTTGGGACAGGACTTTGTAAGTTTGAAAGAGCCTGCTCAGGTTTTTGGAGTGTGTGCTGTGAGTGCCTGGGAGGTGCTGGCAGACTCCACAATACTGTGACCAGTGGGTCCATACCTAATGCAACAAATGTTTATATCAAATATGTTTCCAACCCACTCTGGGCAGATCTGTTGTTAAGTCTTTGTGCCTCGCTTTGGGCAATGAGGGCTGTTGAGGTATAGGACTGGTATTCCCCATTTTCAGTGGGGCAAGAAAGGTAAAGATCAGGGGTTGAGATAAGAACCGCTTACTAGAAACAGCAGTGAAATGAGAAACAAAGGGTAAGAGCAACAATATTAATAATGGAGTGTACAAGAAGGTTGAAGGGTTCCTGCATGAGCACTCACCCTGTGGGAACTCGCAAAACCCCAACCACCACCATGTTACCCTGACTAATAGAGGCCTCTTCCCCTCACCCCACACCACTCCCTGGTATGGGTGCTGGTATGGAATAACCTCCAGGTCCTGGCCATGCCCCTCCTGGCTACTGCAATAATTAACCCTATCCTGGCCGCATCCAGGACACTGGTCTAGGAAGAGTTTTCCTTATCCAACACTGCACCAAAAATCAAGGAGGAGGCAGTTCTGTGTTGAGTCCTGCAGGTTTGGTGGGTGGGTGCAAGAGAGCAGGCAAGGGGGGCCCATCACCTGCTGCCGCTTCTGGAAATGTGGCAGAACCAGATGTCTTGGGAGTAGTTACCTGGGTTATACTTGGATCTTACTTATGTTGTCCCTCTCATTCCCCATTCCCAGCAGTACCTGTAATGCACTTGGTAGACAGTGGGTTTTACTTTCAGAAAATTTCATGCGAAATAATCCAGCAAATCTTGTTTTCACAAGTAATTTTATAGCACTTAAAAAATATGTAAGGAATTTTTTACTTCTGTGCAAAAAGCAATCCTTAAGGGCCACATCAAAGATGGAGAGAACCAGCTTAGCTTAAATTAAATAAAAAGAATGAAAGCCACTTCTGTGCTTCACCTCTTCATATTATTCTTGGTTTAGGGCCAGCACTACATTTGATGTTTAAGGCACTTGTGGCTTACCAAGTTCCTCTTCTTTCCTAGTACTCATGAATTTTATTTTCTGCTTTGTGCCCCCTTGCTCTTCGGATGCTCTTTTTTAATGGGAAATAGCATAAGGCTTCATGCAGTATTTACTCTGGATATGCCTCGGAGCACAAGTCCTAAAGCCTTTGGAACCAAATTTTGGGCAAGATGTACATGTTAATTGAGTAATTATCAGTGGAGGATGTTGTGCCATGATTGTTTGACAGGACTGTGCAGTAGAAAAGAAAAATTTGTGTGTGAATTTATAAAATAAGGGTCAAAACACCCTACTTTGCAGTACTGTACTAGGTTTTAGCCTAGACAAAAGGTGTCTGGTGGTGCCACACATTTGAAACCAATGAGGGAGCCAGTAGCTCTTGTTTTCAGTAAAAAAAGTAAGGTGGTTCACAGCAATGAATCCAAGGAGGAAAGAAAAAGGAATTCAATTTTAATTCCTTTTGAAACTTCACAAAATTATGCCAACAGAATAGCCCTTTTTTGTGGCAGTGGTTGAAGAAGAAGGGGAATGCTTAGGGTAGCTGGTACCTTGTCCCAAGTCAGTATGGGGTAGCTGGGCTTGGCTTAGGGTGTCCAGCTGGGGATTCCCCAGGGGTGTGGTGCCTGAAGGCAGGAGAAGTTGTGGCTCTCCTCCTTCAGCTGCTCTGGAGCACTGTGGACGTGTCTGGCATCTACCAGGACTTTGGTGCTTTGCCAGAGCTGAAAGAGGTGCTTTGCCAGGTGCTGTGCTTGTGTCATCAGGCAATGTAGCAGGAGTTAGAGGGATCTTCTTGTATTTTCTAGAGCTGTGGCAGGTGCAGAAATTTGTCCACTGAGAAACTGGAGCACTGAAGCAATTTTTAAGAGAATACAACATTACTAGATTGCATTCCAGTCACATGCTGGTGAATACCTGCTGAAACACTGGGCTCTGTTTTCTCCACACTGCCCTTTTAATTTTCTCAAATTCAGGCTTTTCCCTTGTGCACTGTTGTGATTTCTGGCTGTGTTGAGCTACTGCTCACAAGGAAGAAGTCCTAGTTCTTCCTCTGAAAAACTGGCCTGTGGCAGCACTGCTGATGTCACAGGGAGCTTCTGGTACCCACAGTCGAGCCATCAGTGTAAATTCTGTCAGTGATGATGTGTTTGCAGTAATCTATTAATCTGCTCTAATAATCTTCTCTGTTTCCACTGCATTTTTCTGCAAAGTGAAATTATATTTCAATAGAACCTAGTACTTATAATTTCCTGGTTTTAGCTGGAAGGATGTTTTAATAGCTGGTCTCAAATCTGCTGAAAAGAAGATTTTTGTGATAGAAATGCTAATGAAGCTTCAACCAGCAACAACTGGCAGCCACACATGAGGAATTCAGGGATTGTATATTTGGGTGGCAGGGATCAGTAAGTAGATTTGTGCCATCTGAATCTATTTTTGACAACAAATCTGCAGTCTGCATGGCTCAGACTCCAGGGGCTTTATTCAAAAGGTCACATTCTGGTTTAACACCAATAATATAAATCCAGGATAATTTAGTTGATGTGAATGGGAGTGCTTTTCATTTTGGGTTTTTGATCTTAATAGGAATCTGGCTGAAAGTAGGTTGCATTTTTGACGCTAAAGCCATGTTGTTGAAGACATCACAGAAAGGCAAGGACTGGTTTTCCACCTTTGGATCCTTTCTATGTTATACAGGCCACACTCCACTCTGGTGAGATTCTGGTAAATTCAGCTAGTCCATTTTAAAACAGTAATAGGGTAAGAATGTTTGTCATGTTTTCTTTGTCCTTTTTTAGTGCATTTGTGTTCAAATTTCTGAACTTGATGTGTTTTTCATTTCTGAATAATGCCAGAAGCCTATATATTCATATGTTCATATACAGCAATTTTAAACCATATTCCTTTTTTAACTCTTTTTTTAACCTTCTCATTACACTAATAAAGCTGATGTGAGGGTTTTATGCAGGCTTGCCACAAGTAAAAAAAAAACTCCAAATCAAATACTACAGGATCCACGATGGTTTCTTTTCCAAGTCCCCAGAGAAATGAATCAAGAATATTAAACAACAATCATAGTAATCACTTCTTTCTCTGTGTTGCCACTAGATTGTATCTTAATGGCGTTTTCTACACTGGAGCCTTTTGCAGGCGTGTTAATATTTTGTATAAGGAGGAGTAATAAATAGGGATAAAATGCATCTTGAGTGATTGAATCTGAAGAAATGGCACTTGTACCATTCCTACCACGTGGAACATATTTCTAAATCATGCTAATTTAGTTGTATTTCACCAAGTAACACAATGTTATGTGCCACAGAACTTGTATTTCTGTTTGGAGAAATCCTTTTGAAATGGTTTTTATCTTTGCTCTTTTATTTTGGGTGTCTGAGGTAAAGAAGTAAATAATTAATTAAAGACAGGATTGCTGAAATTCTGCCTGTCTTACCAGTCAGGCAGTTTAACAGGATTATTAAGGATGGGTATATTGGCTGTAATAACTTGTGAGTGACTGGCTCACCCCTCTCCTTCCCCCCTTCTCTTCCTCAGAGACTTGGATGAGTGATATACTTCCAGAAGTAGCACAAATTTTCTTCAGAATCAATAGAACAAAATAAATACTGACTTCTTTCCTTCCTTCCTTCCTTCCCTTAGGTTGCCCTTGTTCTCCTTTTCAAATCAAATGTCACATTGACTCCAGTCCCGTGTTGGAAGCATGTGGGGAACTGCAGCACATCAGCTCAGCACAATGTCTCCATCAGGCTGGGAGGAAGCCCAAAACCAAAACTGCACTGGCCAAAATGCATCCTCTGCAGAAACCCCAAGGCAAGTGGCTTTGTCCCTCTAGAAACTGTACAAGCTTCTACTGCACAGGAAGTGTAATATTTTAAAATTATTGTTTCAATTTGAGTCACAGCAAAACAGTTACTTTTACATTGTAATGTATAGCTGGTAAGGTTTTATTATCTTCATTTTCCAATGTTAGATAATCACTTAGAGAAGCCTTCAAGAAGAAACTGATTCAGCAATAACCACTTACTAAACTTGTCACTTTATATTTCTTGTCCTGTTGTTATACCTCATGCAGCTGTGATGTGTAAGCTGAATTTAACAATATTGTTTACATTTTTGATAAATTTTTTAGAAGTATTTTAGGTAATGATATCTTATTGTTTAAACCTGGTCTGTTTTCCATTTTTTGTAAGAACCATGTCTGGCAACAGGAAATGCCTAAATGGAACAAATGTGTTTTGAAAATATGAAGTAGAAGCTAAACCAATCCCATGTGGGTGGTGGTACTTTCACTGAACTGCCAGCTAATAGGTGGCAGTCCCAAAGTATGATGGAAGATGAGCCAGGAAGAAGCATGTTCCAGCTGGTCTCCAGCAGTTCTTCTGGTCTCCTCAGGCTTCTGAATTCTACAAAAAAGACTGCAGCAAATTTCTTGAGAGTATAAATGGTTTTCATGTTTCTTCATCAGTGAAATGAGACGTGGTCTCTCTTTGTAATGCCAGTTTGCCAAGTGCCCTACTCTCACCGCCCTGTGCTTAGTAGAATTGATTACACTTAGGTATGTAATGGGTGCTTTCCTCAAGGGAATTGGGGATGCAAAAGGCATGGAGTTTGAGAGGTGTTTGGAACAAAGGAAGGTAAGCCTCAAGAAGATACTAAGTTCATAAACCAAAATGTTTAAAAGATGTGGGTCCATGTGATAGATGGTCGTCATCTGAAAAAGAAGATATTTTGGTGTTGTACACACTGAGCCATTGCACCACCACACGCTCCCAATTAAAATATCTATACAAAAGCAATTCAGCCTTAAACAACAACAAAGAAAGCATTGTATTTTCTGCTTCTGGAAGTAAACCTTAAACATTCAAATAATGTACTACTTCATGCTTGAAACATTTCACAAGGTCTGTGTCTTTATGGAACTTTCACCTAGAGGTCTTGGTAGCCCAAGTTAAATTAGTGGTTGTTCCATGAATATTGTTATTACTGACAACAAAAACGAACAGCAAAAGTGTCTGTTCAGTAAGAACTGGAATTAATTCATCTGGTGTAAATACTTTGCTGTTGTATTGATGGCACTGATTTGCAATCACTGAGGATGTAAACTGTTTTTTCTATGTGTACATTTCAGAAAGTTGGAGGGTCCCTAGTTAGCTCAATTCAAAGCCATGAGCTGCTGTGTAAAACGTTCAGGAGAAGGAGGAAGGAGGAGATGCTTTCCCAGCATGTAGCTTCAGCCTTCAGGCAGCACCTGAAAATGCTTTGTAACACTGGTATCTTCCATGTGGCAAACCTCTAGTTTTAATTAGAGTCAAAGAATCACAGTTTGGGTGAAAAGGGACCTTAGAGCTCATCTTGTTCCATCCCCTGCCATGGACAGGGACGCCTTCCACTAGACCAGGTTGCTCCAAGCCCTGTCCAATCTGGATAGGGAGCCCTGTGCCAGGGCCTCCCCACCGTCATGGGGAAGAATTAATTCCTAAAATCCCATCTAACACCGCCCCCAGTCAGGAAGCCATTCTGTCTTGTCCTGGCACTCCAGGCCCTTGTCCCAAGTCCTTCTCCAGCTCTCTTGGAGCCCCTTTAGGCCCTGGAATGAGCTCTAAGCTCTTCCTGGAGTCATCTCTTCCCCAGCTCTCTCAGCCCATCTCCAGAGCAGAGAGGCTCCAGCCCTTGCAGCATCTCTGTGGCCTCCTCTGGATTTGTTGGAGAAGGTCAGCATCTTTCTTGTGTTGTGGGCCCCAGAGCTAGAGGTGGAGTCTCACCAGAATGGAGCAGAGGGGGAGAATCTGCCTTACCCGCTGCTCATGCAGGTGGGGATGCAGTCCAGGACATAGTGAGGTTCTGGGCTTTCAGCGCATGTGGTCAGGTCCTGTCAAACATCTTGGCAGCCACACCCCAAGGTGCTTCTCTCTGGGGCTAATCCTGACCCATTCTTTGCCCAGTCTGCATCTGGGATTGCCCTGATCTGGGTGCACTTGGCTTTGGACCACATCTGGTGTGGCTGAAATTTTGCTTGCTAAGTAGTCCTTGGCAGGGTTAGCGGCTTTGCCTCCATGCTGATGCCTCCATTTCTCAACATTACTTCAGTAGGTAAAAATTCAGAATTAACAAAAGTGTTTTCCTGCTTCCTTTTGGTCCACTGCAGAGTGTGTTGTCTGAGGTGATTTGGATTAATCCACTAACAGGAAAGACATCAAATGTTTACATGGATAGCAGTGACATCCAGTGTAAATCCTTTGATATTATTGTAAAACCTTTGGGTGTTATGGACCAGGGCCAGCTTTGGAGACCTGATGGGGTATATGGGGTAGGTTCTGACATGTCTACTTGCTGCACTATGTACCTTCTGTAAGGAGCACAGAGCTTGTCTTTGGCTAGATGGGCCAGATGGCTGTGTGGATACTTGTTTTTAATTTTTACAAGGAGAAACATGGCCAGACACTCACTGGTCACATGGTGTGCACATGAAAACATGGTGAACAAAACATAGATCTTCACCATCCCATTTATATGCAAGAAGATTTTCTTTTCCTCTTTCCCTGTTACTCCTGCCTAAGATAGGGATTGTAGAGGTCTTTTCAAAATTGGACTTTTACACCTTCATTTTAAGATGGGAATTTCAGATGGTTTTGGAGACTGGGCAAATCAGTTCTTATAGAAAGTGTCCTCTTAAAGACCCTTAGATGTTGGGGAAGATGAAATAAGAAAGCCTTATAAATATGATTACCTAGCAAAAGATGCTGAGAATGTAGAAACTATAAGCGAGATTGAAATGAAGACAAGCTTTGAGATACCAAACCCCAGTTACTGAACAACTGGAAAACAATGGCCACTACAGGTAATCCCCCCTTTGATTAAACAGTACCCTCTGCTTGCAGACAGGCCCAAGGGTCAAAGCAGACCCTACCAACTTGGCAGAGGGTCCAAAAAGCAGCTTTTAGGGTTTAAAATATAACACTGCATGGTAATGCAATAGTTCTCATAGGCTGTATGCAAATGTTATAAGATTTGTAGTTTGTTCTAGATTGGTTAATGAAAATTAGAATATTCAACACAGAAGATTATTTATTGTATTGTAGGCGACAAGCTCTCTCTCTTCAACTCCTCTTAGATCCTCTCTCTTAACTGCTCTCTTAGATCTTCACTTTTAGCTCTCTTCTCTTAGCTGCTCTCAGACCTTCGCTCTTAACTTCTTTAGATCCTTGCTCTTAGCTCTCTTAGCTCTTCTCTCTCTTCTCTTGCCTCTCTGACCTTCTCTGGGCTGAGTCTGGCAGCCCCCAGCAGACTTATGTCTCTTCACAATAAACTTCATGCTCTACAACCCGACTGCAGAGATCTCTCGTCTGTCCCGGCCATCTGAAACCGACCCGCAAACTCCACACTTAGAAAATTTGATTTTAATCTTTCACACTGAAATAAACCCAGTAATATAAGAAGTTTAAAATCTGACCTATACTCAGGACTCCAAAATGCTTTGACACCTCTTCATCACTGACCTCAGACACTGTTTGGCTATGGACTACTATGGCTGCTGCCCATCTACTGGAGCAGGGCACACATCAGGGCTGATGTGGATCTTAGAACAGATGCAGGGCCTTCTGCAAGGAAGGGACAGTTGGAATTAACTTTTTGGGTGCATATGCCTCTATTTAATCCTCCTAAAGTAAGTAATCCTGGAATTACATTCAGAACAGTTGTTAACTCAAGCCCAATTACAATGCTGATCACGTGTGCCAAATGGATGATCAAAGTCAGAAATGGTTGTAAGAAACTGTTCTCAAAAATGTTTTTTAATACAACATGTAGTTAGAATTTCCTCATTTAACGTGTCAACTCATTGGATAGTCTAGACTGGAGGGCACACTTGGCACTGCTAGTCCAAGCAGCATGTGCTTTGGGAACAATCCCACAGTCAGTTTTCCTGCACTGCAGTGTCAGTTCTGCCTATGGGAGTTGCTTTACCTGTATGAAATCATGACAGCATGGGAACCTGTTGCTATAAGTTACTGCCTGTGTATGATAAATCATTTACTCTGCAACCAATGGAAGATCTGAATATCTTTTTTTAAAATGACATTACATTTGAATGCCATTTTTTTGAAATGCTATGTTAAACTTTGTACCTTGGCCTCCTTGTGAGTCCTGAAGCGGAATATGAGTGTTCTTACAATACTTGTTTTATTTATACCATATGCAACTCAACACAGAACCAAAAGAGGAAGGAAATTTGTGAAGACTACTACACCACAGAAGAGAGGGGGGAGGGAGAATGAGATGAAGAAAAGCCATTATGTTCTGTCTGTGGCGTTTTGAACCAAGCAAACACAGGACACTGAAATCCATGGTGGCGTTGGGTTTTGATGATTTGTTTTGGGATGTGGTTCATTCCTCTGCCTTTTTTTTCCCAATGTAAGAAATTCAATGGGGTATCAGAATTTTGAGAAGTCATGGAAGGGGAAGCTCATTAGTGTGATTGAGATGGCGAGCAAACTTGCAAACTGAAGCGTAAGCTGTGCATCCTGTTTGGTAACGAGGAAGTGGTGCAGTGCTGCAAGCCACTCGCTTTGTTAGCACAGCTACGCCAGCGGTAGAAACACAAAATAGAAGCCTGTCATTTTTCTCTAGCAGCTTGCTTACTTCGGTACTGCACCTGTGCTGTTTGTAAAGAGTGGGGAAAGAATGCATACCTCTCGGACTGGACTTTGTTCCCATTTTAGGATAAAAAAGATGGAGATTTATCCTCCTGTTTTTTGCCTTCTCTTTCATTAGTACCTCCTAAGCCTGTCCATCTCAAACCTGGGCAGGAAAGAATTCCTCCTGCACCATCTCGGCCTTTGCCAGCTGATCCCAAGTCATCAAGGAGCTTAGCACCTGGAGAGGAAGAAATACCAATATCAGCAGGAGTCAACACGCTCATTGAGAAATTTGAAAATATTAGGTAAATATGGCTTTGCAAGATCTGCTCTCCTCTCCCTTTTCCTTTTTTTGACTTAGAATATAATAATAGAAAACATTAACTGTAATCATCACATAAAAAGTCCTCTTGGGATGTTTTCTACTGGAAGTGCAAAGCTTCACTGAGGACAAAGTATCTTTTTAATAAAAGCTGTGAATTTTAGTTTGTAACATACAGTTATGCTTAAGGACGTAAAACCTGCAGAATTTGGTAAGATTCCAACAGAGGCAAGTAGCCCACCATCTACTTTCAGTGAATTGGCTTGATGTGGGAATTGCATCATGGGAACTTGATTGTTCCGATATGGAATAATTGAGTTTTCTGTCTAAGATACAATAAACATCAGATCTTGCTTCTTGGAGGCAGGGAAGGGCGTAGGGTACTGTGAAACAATGTCATGTAGGACAGCAGCTGTTCTGAAACTTTGTATATGAAAGACACTTAAGCTGGATAATATATATGTATTTTGCTGTCAAACCAGCTCATTTTACAAATACATGAAAACTTTCCCTGAAGAACAAATCTGCCTGATGGAGCTGAGTGATGCGGTTTTTTTCACAAGGAGGGAGATAGAGACAGGCACCGTACTGTACCTTGGAGCGTGATCACCTGGGTGAACCTGATGTCTTTCAAAAAGGAAAAGTAGTGCCTTCTCATGCTTCAGTACATCCTCTCTGGCAGAAAATACCTTGCCACAAAGGCTTGGTTCTGTTGAAGAATGAGAGTTCCTGTTTAAATGAGCTCAGAACCAATTGCTTCTTTTTGAAGGCGATTCCTTCTTCTCCAAACCCTCAAACCAGACTGTTCTTCAAGGTGACATGGAAAGCACTAAAGGTCCAGGATTCTGGTGGTGCCATTTCAGTAGAATGTAGGGGTGATGTTTCTTTGTTAGATGTTGCTGGATGATCATTATTATTGCAATGTGCACACTCTTGCATCCTGAGATTGTCAGTGGGGTGCAAGAAATACAACTTGAATCATATGGTAATAAGACCCTCTCTTTCAGGGCACTTGTGAAACCTGAGTGTTAATATGAATGTGGTGCTTTCTCTTCACCCACAGGCAACCTGTACATATTCTTCAAAGAAACCAGCTAAATTTAGCTCTTAAGATGGAACCTGGCCTGGACTCATCCAAGCAGACAAGCTCATGTGACTGTGACACAGTAGCTTCCAGTGGCTCTTCCACAAATGACAAAACTGAACTGGATGAAGCTGAGCCCAATGTACTGTGCAGCACAGATCTAACTAACACAGACATAATGAAAATTAAAGAGCTGAACATAGGTGATAACAAAAGCCATGAAGACTGTGCTGCTGTGACTGTGAGCAAAGAGCCCCAAGGAGAGCTTGGCAATAAAGACTCAACTGCAGAACTGAATGGGAATGGTAAAATTCCCAACAGAGACAGTGGCATTGACAGTCCTTCTTGTAGCGTGGCTGGGGAAACGTTCTCCAGTGAAGAAGGGGCAGAGCAGAAGAAGCCCAGCATGGCTGGGTACCCAGGAGAGATGGAACCTGACAGAAAGGGCACCAAACCTTCCTCTGCACAGCAGAAGAGAGACTCCACGCAGGATGAGGACAGTGACATTGATGAAGGAAGCAGTGAGGAACAAGAGATAGCAGAAGTGCCAAAGTTAGAGTATTTGTACGTAAACAAGGTAAGGGAGTTGGTTCATTGCTATCGAGTGCTCAGAAACCAGTTCCTGATACTGGCAAGAGGTCTCTTGCATCACTTTCACACATTGTTTGGATTATTTGTTTGGTTGGTTTTCCATCAAAGGATCATGATAGTCAGTGTTGTTTCCTGCTTTATACAGGTCCTAACTTGTTCCTGATCTAGACAGTTTTTTTAAAAAGGTTCTCAGCTTATTTTAAAAGGTTTCATATAAGAGAATCCATCACAGACAGAGAGGTAAGCTGTTAAAATTCAAATACTTTAGTAGGTCAAGATTCCCACCTTGCGTTTGTTGTTCAGGTTTGTCTGGGTTCAGCTTGTTAGAGTGTGTTGTTTTCCGTGGGGCTTTGTGTTACTCGGAGAGCTAATTGGATGGTGCACTTGCAGAGTCAGGACCTCATGTCCGAGTAGAACAGACAGGTTCAGAATCTTGTCTCACACAAAATTTAGAGTGTTTTTTTACAGAAACCTGTGCTTTTGTTGGTGTGACCACTTCTTGAGTGCAAAGAAGTTGTTTTAATGGTAATTATGTCAAATTACTCTTCAAGAAACTGTAGCTAGAAAAGAAATTTTACTTTGATTCCAGACTAATGTAGTACAGGCTGTTGTGTATTTGCAGCAGCTATAGAAGATTAATGACGGATTCCTTTGATTATCAGTTTATCAAGACAGTTATTTTTAGAAATAGTGCTGTTAAATGGAATTCGATTTTTCCAGTAAAACAAAATAGAATATTGCAAAATATCTGCAAAATGTTCCACTTCTTGCACTTTTTATATGGGGGATCTTTTTGTTTGTATTTGGGGTGTTTGGGTTTGTTAGGTTTCTTGCCACCCAAGCCATGATGAGTGAAGTTAATAGATGGGATTTTTGTGTTTTAAAGAATATGATGAGCAGCTGCCGCTAATAATCTGTAGCTAGTGAAGTGCAGCAACCACACCTCAGTTTATACAAATCAGATGGTTCTGTTGAAATCACCAAGTATATTGTATTTTGTGTCTGTCAAGAGCTTGTCCCTTGGGCAATGTGGACATTGGAATGCGTTTCTTAGTTTCTAGGTCAATCAGCTGGTGACTATAAAAGAATGATGAAAATGCCATGCAGGTACATGGTGTGCACAAAGTCCTGTGCCTCAGAGCTTGACAAGTGTGTTTATGCATGCACACACTGTGACATGCTTTAATTATTTTATATTCATAATGTGTATGTATGTGCATGTGTGCCACTGAAATCTTATTTAAAAGATACGTTATTAGTTGCAACAGGCCAGCAAGAAACCATAGAATCATAGAATATCCTGAGCTGGAAGGAGCTCATAAGGGTCATCAAAGTCCAACTCTTGGAAAATAATACATTACATTAAGAAATCTTTAATCTGGTAATTAATTTACGGTTTGGACTAGGAATGCTGTGTCAAACCAACTGTGACCACCCCAAGCCGAGCACTTTACCATATGATTAAGAAGTGCTTTGTTGACAAATACCAACGTTTTGTAAGACATCAGTGATTTGATGGCTGCTTGTAAGTCTTGTTCCTTAGGTTAAGTGTCCATATAGTAGGAAATAAGAATGACAAAACACAGAGTTATGAGGTCATAATTCTCTGGAGCTCACCTGGTGAATTTATGAGAAAGGTGTCTCCAGAAGAAGACTCGTTAGTTTTGATTTTTTGTATTACTTTTCTTCCTGAGGTGTGTTTATGTGATGCACTGCAGGTTTTCCTTTGCAGTTTGAGTTGATTTCCCCTTTCAAAAGGCAGTTTTGAGGCTGATCAAGCTACACTAAGTCACCTTGTTTTTGCAGTCACATAGAGGAGGAAGGCTGAGAGAGCAGCTGCCTCTTCTTCAGTGCAAAGACTGTGCCCTCTTCTGGGGACACATTGGGTGAAGCCAATTTCTGTGTCAAGTATCCAGATAAAATCACAGAATCATTGAGATTGGAAAAGACCTCCAAGCTCATTGAGTCCAACCACTACCCTAACACTGACATGTCCACCACTGCACTGTGTCCCTAAGCACCACATTTACTTGCTTTTTGAACACTTACAAGTGGTGACTCCACCACTTCCCTGGGCAGCCTCTTCCAATGCCTGACCCTTCAGTGAAGAAACATTTTCCTAATATCCAATCTAAACCTCCCCTGGCACAACCTGAGGTCATTTCCTGCTCCCCACTTTGATTCTGTTGCAGATTTGTGGCACTATGGACTTAGGGTTAGCGTGAAGGGCCATTGCTTCTAGCAAGGAGAGCTAGTGTGATTCAAAGTTGACTTGTTCCATGGTTATTCTTAGGCTGGAATAACCCTTGACAAAACTGATAATTTTCACCCTTGACAAAACTGATAATTTTCCTGCTTGAAGGAAGAGAGGAGAATTCAGTTGACATCAGCTGCTGGCTTGGGAGCTGGGGAGACCTCATCTCCTCCAGAAAGCCTTAAGCTGGGAGAGAGTTTCTTTTTCCTGCATTCCCCTTCCTACCCCCAGTATCAGGCTTTGCAGCTACTCCATGTAACCAGTGGTCTCATTAAATATGCAAGTTGTTATAGTTGGAGGATGATGCGTAAGTACAGCTGCAGAGTGATTTAATGATGGCTCAGTAACTCTAGGATATCAGGGTAAGTGAAGCTCATGAATAACCATTCTTTTCTACTCCATCTTCCACCCATGCTTGCCCACAGCCCATGGCTGGGAAGGTAACTTTGCCTTATATGAGACTGGTATTGTTTTATTTGGTCTAGGTTTAGCTCTGCACTGATGTGGCTTTCTTTATGAGTCTGCAGCAGTCTAATAGGGCTTACTATTAGCACAAATCATGTTTTAAAATCTTAGGGGTGACTTACTGGGATTTCCAGTTATCTTTTATCAAAATGAAATTGAACAAGGGAAGCTTATTAGTTTTGATAATGTCTCAGAAAATGTCAGGAGCTCCAGAAAGTGATGCACATTAACCTGGATGGTTACAAAGATGGTTACAATGAGAAGTGACATGAAAGTGAGACTGATGGACAGTCATGCTCCAAAGTCCCAAGACTTCTGCTGACTGCCTGAGTAATGCTTCTGGGAGGGGTATCAGAGCTTCATAGCTTTTTATTTAGGTGTTTTTTCACTAAAAGTAATATATGCTCATTTGTAATCACCAAAAAATGCTTTTCTCCATCTGTCCTGCTTCCTGCTGTGTAAATAGTAACAACAGAATCCCACGTGTCTCATGCATTTGTGGACACATGCTTCCATTCTGCCTCTATGTGGCTGGAGTTTCACTTCTGATTTCATTGTCCAGTGTGTGTTGTAAAATTTGGCTTGCAGTCCTGCTACTCAGACTTTTGGGTGAGATTATTTCCATGTGTATCCTGAAAAAAAAGTCCATAGGCCAATGTTTTAGTCATAATGTTGGTTGAGAAAATGCAGATATGCCATCATCATCATCATCATATTTGGTTTAAATATCTTAAGGAAAATGATATTTCAGTGCAACAAAGACAACCAAGCATAGGATAACTTTTTTGTATTGTTTTCAACATCGAGTAGGAAGTGGTCTGTAATCTTTCTGGGACTTTTTGTGTTCTTTTTAGGGCTGACTGGTGGGGTTCTGAAGCATAACCATGTATGATTTTAACCTGAGCTCCATCCCAGCAGCTCTCTTGCAAGATTTTCTGAAAGTCCTGTGTGAGACAGATGCTGACTGAATATAGTTGTGCACGCCCGTTGTATGAAAAACGGTTGCTGCAGGATATTGCCCAAGTTTTCTTGTGTTAAGCTTTGTATGTAGCTAAAATTTTCAAATTTGCTTTTTTTGTAAAAAGGTCAGTCTTTGGCTCCATGAATCCTTGGCCCAGCCATGCCCCTGGATACCCATCTGGGTGGGTGAGCAGGAAGCAGCAATGCACTTGTGGCCACTTAATTGCACAAAGCAGACCAGTGTGTGCCAGTTTGTGCCTGTGACTGGGGTATTCGAGGTGCAAATGCATTCCAAATGTGAATCTGACCTTCATGAGAAGCTGGTTCTGTGTGATTTCAGGCTGTTGTTTCCTTTTATTTAAAATGTTTTATGGACAATTGCAGCTGAAAATGAATTTTTCAGTCTTCCACAAAGAAGTGAAAGAGCATCATGCAGCTTCGAGCACTGGGGTGAACTTTCCTTGTTGTGAAGTCAACACCTCACTCTTCAGTTTTCTCATCTTTCTTGTCACTCAACCAGCCAAAAACTATTCCATGTAGCCTCTGCAGTAGCTGTAAGGTTCTAGTGAATGACTGCACAGGATATGCTGTGGGTGTGGTGAGCATTCAGCCAGCAAGAGCACTGGGCAAAGCAGAGCATAATCTCCGTCTGCAAATTTATTTTACTTTTCCTTTAGAAACATGGACCATGAAATATCTCATTCCTAGTGAACTGAATGATAGCACAGGCTTTGTTAAAGCTGTCCTGACATAGCACAAAATGAAGTTAGAGGAATGGAAATTCCTCACGTTTAATTAATATACAATTTCATTTAAAATGTTATGCCCATTGAAAGGCAAATATGTTGCAAATTTGTCTGAAAAATGTGCCGGTCTCTCTGCCTAGCAGAGAGAGCAAGTGAAAATAGAGTCACTCTGTAAAACTGAGCTCCAACTGAGTCTATTCAGCCCTTGTTTGGTATTTAAGCAGATGTCGGCAAGTTTTTTTTAAATATAAACTGACTTGCAGGTGGTGAAGGTCAGGAGGTTAAAAAGCGTCTATGCTATGTTACTTCTGAGTACAAATGTATTTGGTTGGAAATAAGTATTTTTCCAATTTTGAATGCTCTTGGTGCCTATTGTGCCAGCGCTTTTCATTTGAGTGCTCCTTTGTGCCCATCAAAACCAGCAGATAAATTCTTTCTCAGTGAAAGATCCTTGTAGTTACTGGGTTTGACTGGCCAGCAGTGCACTTCAGTGTAAACTGGAATAAGATGTATTTGCTTGGAACAATTTTAAAAGTTATTGTGCTGTGATTTTTTTTTTCCTCTTCCCTTAAATATTAATGCATATTGAACAAAGAGCAAAATGTTATGTAACATGTTGAAAGAGCTTAAAAGAATATTTGAATTGACTTGGAATAATTTGAGTGGCAGGGCAGAGAGAGTCCATGTCGAAACTTCACTCATGGCATGTTTGCCTATCTCCAGATTTGTGCCTGGAAAAAGAGGGATTGTTTCAAAGGAAGTCTGATGTTGCTTCACATAAAGAAAAGCTATTCACTTTCCTTCAATAATACTTACATCATGGAGCTGTGGGTACTTCATGCCTAGTGGCACCTCATTCCACATAGGATAACTGTGTGTCTGATTTGTTTAAGTTCATGGCTCACTTTGAAAAGCCTTTGAAGTTTTCAGTTGTACTGCAGTTTGTCTGAATGTGTGCGGAGGGCAGGTGTTTAAATTTTTCTCATCAACTTTATTTGGAAACAAACTAAGGTGATATTGAAGAAGCTTAAAGAGAGCCTTTATTTGATATTTGATATCTGATGGTGGCCCACAGAGTTATGCCTAGAAGTCATTGCCCCAAATGCAAGCACCAGATGGAGCATTTGGGATGGAGCACTGCTACTGGGGACAGGCCCAGGAGCTTCCTGAACTGGAAATTGCCCCATGTGTTTAATAGACTTCAGCTGAATTTTTCATCTACGGATATTTCTGGTTCTTTTGTGAACCTGTAAGAAGGTTACTGCCAGCAGTGTTGTGTTGCTTGAGGAAGAAGCTCCTGAAGCAGCCCCTTGGAAATTTGATTTTATGCCCTTCAGTTTTCCCATAGAAATAGTGATTAATTGCACGCAGTCGATATTCTCTGTTCCAGGAATCATGAATGCACATCTTACCTTCATTGCAATTGTCTTTTTTTCTGGATCCAGCCCAGTATAGTTTCCATACATTTGATCATCCTTGCTGCCCATTTTCCATGCTTGTATTCCTGAACACAAGCCAGCCAACACTGTTCTGGACTGGTTTTGTTATATGTAGGCACAGTGTTTAAAATCTAGCACTTTAAAAGAGTGTTGGAAAACTCCAGCCTGTATTCTAGTAATTCAGGTATTTTTAAGCACTTAGTGAGTGAAGGGTCTATGTAGCTTTTGGCTAAACTGTGCCTAAAGTTGGTGCTTTATAACTGTGTTTAGGGTTTTTAAGTAGTCCTTTCTCATTTTTTTTCTCTAAATTAGCTTAATGAAAGGCTTCACTGAGCGAGTTTGGTTACCTTGCTGAAAGTTTTTCCAGGGAATTGGCTCGTGATTAAAGCTG
Source organism: Eopsaltria australis (assembly GCA_034509425.1). Lineage (NCBI taxonomy): Eukaryota > Metazoa > Chordata > Aves > Passeriformes > Petroicidae > Eopsaltria > Eopsaltria australis. The sequence continues at coordinate 75,323 of JAVTVJ010001123.1, read as the reverse complement.
CACAAAAATCTTAGAAATATACCATAGAGAGTAATGCTGGGCTGGCCAGGGTAGAAATCTGGCCAAACAGCTTGGTTTCCAGTTTTCATTTTAGTTAGAGGACGTGAGTTTAAAAAGGAGAACAGTTGATTTGCAGTCTCTTGCCTCATTTTTCAAACAGACTAGACTCATTTCCAGGTTTAGAGGATGTTTCTGGTTCTTTTTATAAAGCCATAATGAACCCAAGTGATGTCCTGACCAGCCACTGTTTGCATTACTAATTGCTCTTTCAGAAAACAGCATTAAAAATGTCTCTGGAGTAAAGTGATGGGGTGGATTCTGAAATGTGTTAACCTCTTTCACTCCAGGCTCCTCTCCTGGTAGGGATTTTGGCCACTGACAAAATGAAAAACAGAACAGTTAGTGGAATTTTGGTGTGGAGGTGCAGATGGATTGTGTCATTTGTGACTTTATTTTCAGTGTACAGAGCCCCAAAAGCTATTCAACATCGCTAATGAGCTGCTCCACACGGAAGAAGCATATGTTAAAAGACTCCATCTCTTGGACCAGGTAATTCCATTTTGAATTAACTCTCTTTTCAGTGAGCAGCAGTGATGTCTTCTATCCATTGCCTAAGCTATAGCTCCGTGCAGTGCAAGTGCTGTGTGTAGGTGGGAGATGGAGTTTGCTTGCCAGGCTCTGTGCTGTGGTTCCCAGAGGTGAGCTTTGGCCAAGAGGGTTCTCTGAGAAGGAACCAGAGGATTGGGATGGCAGAATGGGGAATGGGAAAGCAGAAGGCCAAGACACAGACCCTGCCAGCATTTGGTTCCTCTCTGGGTGTATGGGGAGAGGAAACCACAGGGACAGTGAAGGCACTAAGAAATAATGAAATCTGTGATTTCTCTTTGATGTGCAGTAAGTTGAAGTTTTACTAAAATCAGGCTATTTGTAAGCCCCGTGCCTACAGTGAACTGTTTTTTAACCGCTGTGTTTTTTAATTGTTGTCCGTCATGTTTACACGTAGGGATGAAGTAAAACTGATGAGTCTGAACTTTCTTCCTCATAGACTTTGAGTTATCACTACACAATTCAGTAATTATCTCAAAGAAAAAACCCATGAATGTGCAGGGAAAAAAAAATGAGGGTGAGATACATCCCTAGCCAAGTGCTTTTTAAAAATGAGTAGAAGAAAAAAAAAAAGAAAAACTGTCACCTGGCTATAAATGTTGTTAGAAGTTGTAACTTGGAGAACCCTTCACCCTCCAACTCTTGGAGCTCTATGGAAGACTTGCAGTGTTTGTATTAGATGAACAGAGGCTGTTTTTGGACCACAGAAATCCAGGGAATGTCTTTCCCTTTTGCTCAGTACAGTGTAATTTTTCCTACTGAGAAAAACCCAATTACATGGTTTATTTTACTTTGTGTAAAAAGCAGTAAGTGCTTTTCAGGGACTAGATGTTCTTTACAGCTTGCACTCACAAATATGAGATGTCTTATCTTCTCAGTCATTTCAGTCTTTTTTGAATTACAGCTCAGATTATCCTAGCTTTTTCTATGGCCTATAGTGATATATCTAACCCTGGGTGACAGTGGGCTTAAGTTTTGTGAACCTCCTGAAGACTCTAAGGACTGGCTACCAGGGGTCAAAATCTGTAGCTCTGTTCTAAGCATTCAAAGATTAGCAAAATTGCAATCTAAAATCAGCACGTCTAGGACTGTTTTTCATTAAAAAAAATGTTGATACTGTTTTGTTGCCTTCTGCAGGTTTTTTGCACTAAATTATCTGAAGCAGGAATTTCATCTGAAGTGATAACAGGCATCTTCTCAAATATTTCTTCCATCTATTGTTTCCATGGACAATTTCTTCTTCCTGAGCTCAAAACAAGAATTACACAAGAATGGTAGGTAGCTGTCATTACAATTACTTTAAAAATACATTTTCAAGAAACTATAACAACAGTAAGACCTAGTCTAATTCCAAGTTTCTTATTGTTTAATGCAGTAGTTATGTTAGTTATTTAATATGTTAATATGAAGTCTCTTAAACATTTCTGACTTAAGGAGTAGGCCTGAGCACACAAAATTTCCAGAATACATTGTGAGCATTTTTTTCAGTTCAAAGTATTGCCAGAGCTGTTTTCCTTACTGCATTCCTGCTCTCCTATTGTTGCAGTGGTATGAAATTGCAGTACTAGGAAGGAATGAAATAGCTTGTTTTTGGCTCTAGAGCTGAAATAACTATTTTCAAATACCAATTAAAATTTGGCTACCATAATAAGTTGAAGCTGGGACTTGTTGATTTTGGAGGTCTTTTCCAACCTAAATGATTCTCTGATTCTGTAAGTTGTAGATAAGGCAGAAATGCAGTGATGGGTAGAAAGGTTAATTGTAAAGATCTAGGAAATCCGATTTAAGGGGACACATGGGCTGCACGGTGTCCTGCAGTGGCAGGGCAGATAGTGCTGACCTTTCTAGGTGCTCTGACTGACCAAGACAAGACCAGGACTTGCCTCTCTCTTGGCTGGGTCCAGTCTTCACACAATTCATCAGTGACCAGAAGGAATAAATGAGTCTCAGCATTTCTGTGCCTGACTTGCACAGAGTCCCTGCACTTGCAGGGACAACTGCAATAAAGGGGAGGAAAACTGCGGAGTCTGGGAGTCAGAAGAGGATAGAAGCTTGCTAACTGGCTAAAGAGGGTCTTGCACAGGCAGACTGGGGAAGAACGGCTGGCTCTCTGCCTGGCCGTGTCTTTGGAGGAGAGAGATGTGTGGCTACTGCTGCTCCAGTCTGGGGTTGCTGGCCCCTAGGGATTACCCAGCTGAACTGAACCATCTCTTTGCATTAAAACCAATTCAAATGTTTGACTGTGGTGGAAAAGATTATTTTTAATAAGTAAAAGTTTCCCACAAGATTTTGTGCTGGGCAGAAGAGATATACAGATGTTTCTTTTATGATGTGTAGTCAGTCTGCTCTTCAGTTAAGACAGTGAGGGCAGAGACATCATCCCTTGTACATCAGGATTCATGTTTGAAGTTTCATCTAGGGTATTGTATAGATTACCTTAAACTAAACTTAGCCTATCTTGATTGCATATATGTGTAAGTGCTTGTGCATATGGGAGACAACTGTGGAAATCTTTCAGCTGTGTTTTCTCTCTGGAGATACCATTGATTTCCAGAGATTTCAGTACTTACCTGTCTCTTTACCACAGGAACATCAACCCACGGTTAGGAGATATCCTGCAGAAACTTGCTCCTTTTCTGAAAATGTATGGAGAATATGTGAAGAACTTTGACAGGGCAATGGACATAGTGAACACGTGTATGCAGCGGTCCTCTCCCTTCAAAGATGTCGTCCAGAATATACAGGTATGTTGTTAATTGGCATAATAGGACTTGGAGATTGTCACATTTTAGGAATGATACTCCCCAATTTAGAGACTCCGAAATCACACTGCCACTCCCTTGCTTCCCCCCTCTGCCCTTTTTCCCTTCTCCCTCCCCCTGCACCATCTGAAGAAGAGAGCTGGAAGGACAAAAGGCAAAAATCATGGGTTGAGGTAAGAACAATTTACTGGAAACATCAATGAGATAAGAAAATGAGCAGTAAGAGCAACAGTATTAATAATAAAAGTATACTAAAGAGAGAGTGCAGAGCTCAATCCAGCTGCAGACACATCACCCAAACAACTCCTCCTGTTCAGGACCAGAATCTGTCAAAATGTTCCATGTACCAGACTTGCTTCATCATAAGGAACCTTCTCCTCTACAGTGAGACTCTCTCTTCCAGCCTGGCAACGACCTGAGGTGTTATCCAGTATCACTGGAGCCCTGGCCACTCCCCCTCCGAGATACTGCAAAAAATTAACTCTGTGCTGGCCAAAACCAGGAATGAGAGTTCCTCAGTTCAGTGTGTTTATTTGTTTCCCAGTTCACAACACACATTGTCAAGATAATAAGGCACTAATACTAAAAGTACACAATTTTAGTGGCATTCCTTTATTTTCTTTTGCTGGTACACAGATTTTACACACAGTTTTTCCACTCAAGCTTTAATTTTTTAATTTTTTGATTTTTAATATGGTTTTAAACTGACAGAGGGCAGGGTCAGATGGTATATTAGAAAGTAATTCTTCCCTGGGAGGGTGGTGAGGCCCTGGGACAGGCCACCTGGAGAAGCTGTGGCTGCCCCATCCCTGGAACTGTTCAAGACCAGGTTGGATGGGGCTTGGAGCAACCTGGGATAGTGGATGGGGGTTGAACTGAATGGTCTTCAAGGTCCCTTCCAACCCAAAAGATTCCATGATTCTGTGGTTTAAGAGGAGTATCAGAAGTCACAGAATGAAACTTCACCCTTCGCCCAGTAATTCTGACTCTTTTGGATAGGTCTTCCTCATTTCTAAATTTATTTTTTTCAAATAAATACATTTTTATTCTGAGGTGGGTGTGCTTGAGTTTGGATGTGTCACTGACAGCATCTGCTGTTTGTCTGGTTTTCCTGAGGTTTCTAAAGTGGCCTGCAGCCCTTGGGATCAGAGCTCCACAGGAGGATGCTTAACACAGATTTTCATGTGTTTTCTCATAATTGCACAAAAAGCTGCTCAGGGAGAGCGGAAGACCTCTGGTTATGCTGATGTATCCATAAACCTGCTCTGTCCTGCTTGGCTCCTGGGCCAGCTGAAGGGTGCAGGCTCCAGCACACTCATGAGCATCCCTGCAGCAGCCCTGAGAAGGCAGATACCATCCTTTGGGAGGGGAGGGCTGGCAAGGAGTGGGTTAAGCTGAGCAGGGAGCACAGCTGCGTGCCCTAAATGGGAGGATTGTGGCTGGGCCAGCTGTTGGGAATCAAGTAATCCCCTAGCAAGCTGAGGAGAGGAGAGGAGAGGCCCTGTGTAGCGGCTTAGGGCTGTGTCAGAGACTGAGACAGAAGTTTGGAGAAGCAAGGACTGGGGGAGGTCCTTTCCTGCCACGCTGCTGCTCCAATGGCCTTTTCTTACCCTTTTTCTGCCTATACCCATCCTCCTCCCACTTAGGGCATGCACAGCAGCATTGTGTTTTGCTGTCCTCAGCCTGTGGCAAAGCATGACTTACTGCAGGGTAAATCCATTTGGGACTGTTTTCCCTACAGCACAGGCAACTCCCTTCCCTAAAATTCACCTGTGTCTTCCCACCACCAAGCTTCCAACACAAATGACGTGTGTCACCCGTTGGTCTGCACGTGTTCCAGACCATGAGCAGCTCTGCTGCTGCTAGAGCAGAACTCTTGCCAGGCAGTGTGGGCACTGGCAGTGCAGGCAGGAGATGCTGATGACAGAATTGCACCATAGGTTATTTAGTCACACCTACAGAACACCTTTTGCTTCGTTGCTCAATGATCATAGCTGCAGGAGGCAGAGACTGGACCCAGAATGCTTAGTCTGCTTATCTGACATATCTCCGCACTATCAAAAGCCACTGATAGTTTTCAACATGCCAGCTGAAGTATGTTGTGATCCTTCAGAGATGCACTGTCTACCTAGTGGAATAGTATATATATAATATACAGCTTAAGGCATTCACTGGTACTAATTATGCTAAATTAGGGAAAGCAGAAAATAAAAATCAAATGTTACTAATAAGTTGATGACTGTGACTTATCAAGTTTGTTTTAGCTGACCTTGAAGATAAAAATACTTTCTGTTCAGTTCACATCTACTTGCTGGGGCGAAAACTTAATAGCTGACGAGTTTATTATGACTTAGTTTGTCAACTTTCTCCTTATGCCATCACAGAAGTACTTTTAAAAATATACTACATCTAATAAAAAATTATGTATTATTTTAATATATATTTATCTTTTTATATATTAGAAATATTTATGTGGTTTGTATTCTCACATGAATTAAATAGAGAATAAACATTTATCTACTAAAAAATCCTACTGTAAACTCGGTAAACTTTAAATGTTGCATAGCATGAAACTTTTCCTATTTGTAACTTTTGCCTTTTCGGAAAGGTATATCTGCATGTGAATGCAGTAGGCCTTAAAGTGACTTCCTCCTCTGCTTCCCTGTTGCTGTCCCATGTTCAGGTTCATCCTATTGCAGAAATAAAGGGACTATGGAGAAGGTTATAGTAAGTGGATTCAGGAATATAATCCAAATGCTAGCAGTGTTAAGTTCTGTGCCCTGGAATCTCTGATTCTGTCCATCACAGCTGTATTTTCTGGTGCTGTAAAACTCTGGGAGGTAATGAATTCATTTCAGTTACCCAAAACAGAAATATTGCTCTCCCTGTTACACTGTGACAAGGTATTTTTGAAAGCAAGTTTAGTCCTTTGAATTTCTGGAAGGGATAGCTAATATTTTTCTCTCAGAAATTCATCCCATTATCTCCAGTCTTGCAGTGAGAATGGAGCAAGTCATCAGCATGATGTGAGCTGGAATATTTATGAGGAAGTTGCAGATACTTGAAAGAAGTTCATTTCTCTGTGAAATGCACAGTGATATTAACATGGTTATAGGGAGGCTGTTTACACTAGAACAGACCACATCAGTGGGCTGATGTGAAAATAATGCTGTGTAGAAGAGCTTGTGTGTGTCTGTGGTTAACATGCTGCTGTGGAGTCAGATTACATCGCTAGCAGAAACTTCCTGTGCCCTTTAAAGCAGGTTACTGGTTCTTACTGAGATTCTCATCGCTCCTCTTTTAAATAGAAATATTCCTTTTCTTCACGGGATACTGTGAAAACAGGTGCACGGCAATACTCAGTGCCATTGTACTCAGAGCACGTTGGTGCCTTATTGGGTGATGTTCAGTGTAATCAGACTCAAACCTCCTCCCCTTCTTGCCCAAGTGAAAAAGAAGTAGAGTTTGAGAGAGCTCTGCCTCTCAAAGCTGGTGTGTGAGCAGTGTGTCTGCTGCTCATACCCTGAGCTCTGGCAAGCAAAGTATCCCTGGGGGCATTCTGATTTCGTGTAGTTTGGAGAACAATGCTGCACAGGGCCATGGATGGGAAGAGCTTTTCTGAGCCTTCTGGAAGAAGATTGTTGGATATAGGCAGAAAATGCTGGACGTGGGATGAAGATTCACATAAAACCTGTCAGCTCTGATATTTGCTGTCAGGCAGGGAGGCTCCACAGTTGCATCTGGAGAGGCTGGGTCTGAGGCCAATGGTTTGAGGTTCAACAAGGCCAAGTGCCAGGTCCTGTCCTTGGGTCACAACAGCTCCTGCAGCTCCAGGCTGAGCCAGAGGGGCTGGAAAGGGCTGGCAGGAAAGGCCCTGGGGGTGCTGGTGGCAGCGGCTGAACAGGAGCCCAGGAGGGCAACAAGGACCAGGACACCTTGGCCTGTTCCAGCCCTGCTGTGGCAGCAGGACCAGGGCAGTGCCCGTCCCTGTGCTGAACAGGAGCCCAGGAGGGCAACAAGGACCAGGACACCTTGGCCTGTTCCAGCCCTGCTGTGGCAGCAGGACCAGGGCAGTGCCCGTCCCTGTGCTGAACAGGAGCCCAGGAGGGCAACAAGGACCAGGACACCTTGGCCTGTTCCAGCCCTGCTGTGGCAGCAGGACCAGGGCAGTGCCCGTCCCTGTGCTGGACACACCTCCAATCCTGGGGTCAGTTTTGGGCCTCCCACAACAAGAATGACCTTGAGGGGCTGGAGAGTGTCCAGGGAAGGGAATGGAGCTGGGAAGGGGCTCAGCCTGGAGAAGAGGAGGCTCAGGAGGGACCCTGTGGCTCTGCACAACTCAGGAGGGGACTGCACAAGACAGGAGGGGACAGCCCGGGGGGTCGGGCTCTGCTCCCAGGGAACAGGGACAGCACAGGAGGAAATGACCTCAAGCTGTGCCAAGGGAAGGTTTAGATTGGATATTAGGGAAAATTTCTTCATTGAAAGGGTTGTCCAGCACTGGCACAGGCTGCCCAGGACAGTGATGGGATCACCATCCCTGGAGGAATTCAAAAGAAATGCAGATATAGCACTTGTGGACTTGGTTTAATGGTGGCCTTGGCTGTGTTAGGTTTATGTTTGGACTTGATCACCTCAAGAGTCTTTTCCAATCTCTTGAGTCTGTTGATCCATGATGGCTTGAGAAGTTCCTGTACCCTCCTCTAGCTGTATGTGAACGGTCATTTTTCATTGCTGTTAAACACCAAAAGCAGGAAAAAACAAATCCTCCTGTTCTTGTTTTCCCTCCATTACAGAAACAGGAGGTGTGTGGAAACCTGACTTTGCAACATCACATGCTGGAACCAGTGCAAAGGATTCCTCGTTACGAGCTTCTCCTGAAGGACTATTTAAAGAAACTTCCAGAAGAATCTCCAGACAGGAAAGATGCTGAAAGTACATGTAAATTCCTCTCTGTCTAAAACACAATGAAATCTTGGGCAGTTTTTTCTTCGCATGTTCAGATGCTTACAACCCAGGACTATGGTAGAAATAGAGATTTGAATTAATCAAATTATTGCAAACAAAGGGATTTTGAATGCTTTTGGAGTTGAGAAGAGAAGGGTTGGAATCCCAGCTCTAGGAATGAAGCAGCTTTGGCAAATAAACAGTGACAATGTGTAGAAGTTTAATGTAGTAGAACATCTGACATTTTTGTATAATCCATTGTGTGGCCAAGGACAAAGACAGGACGATATCCTTGCAGCAGCCAGAGGAAATAAGGAAGAATGGTTTTAAATTTGTATTGTATTTAAATGTGTATTTCTTGCCAAGAAAACCAGTTAGACTCTGTTTATATGGTGAAACCGGGGAAATGGACTTCTCTTGATTATGAGGAGTTTTTGATCTCAACCAAAACAGGGTCCATATCGCCATAAGCAGGCAAGCTCTGTTTTAGGAAAACAGCCTTAAAAATATGCTTGGGAAGTGAGACTTAACCCTCACCTTCTAGGAATCACCTACTGGAAGTTTTTTGTCACTGTGTGCTTTGGCTCATCTAGATTTTTAGGAGAGAGAGATGAAACTTAGATCAGCTGAACATGCAGAAGTGATTCTGTCTACAGTTGCTTACTAAGACCAGTTTTGAAGGAAAAACAATAATCAAGGAGGTGACCCCATCCCCCAAGGTGCTATTAAAAGATATAATCTAGAAAATGCATAACTGTTGGTACCTTTATTTCAGAGTCACTGGAGCTGATATCGACAGCAGCAAACCATTCCAATGCAGCCATCCGGAAGATGGTGAGTAGCAATTCCACAATGGAATCATGATCTGACTGAAGCACTTGGCTAAACTGAGGGCCTCCCATTGCAGCAGGCTCAGTGCAGTAACTGGGGAGGAATATCTGCCTGTCAGTCAGGTTTTAAACATGTGTTGGATGTCTGAGTTCCTTTTATTGTAAATGCAGTTTCTGTGGGTTGTTGCGCTTAAATTCCACTTCCCTCATTCTTAAGGACCCAATGAGTTGAAAAAGGAAGTCTTCATAGAACTCCTTATTTGCTTTTCCTTGGAAAGTGTTGAAAGTATTCCAATTAGGTCCATTCACAAGGTGTCCTTGCAGATTTTCACACTGGGTTTTTTAGTCCTACCTCTCTTCAACTGAATGAAGGTTGCTTTGATTTGATTTTGGCTCATCTTAGGTGTCCAGAATGTGCATTTTGCATGCATCAGTAGCTTTGGAATGCTGTGCTTCAAAAGCTGGGCAGTCAGACTGTGGAGGTTTTGGACATTAGCACATATTTTACTTGTAGAAGAGCTAGTGCATTACCTTCAAGTAAGCGGGCTTTGTAGCTGCAGATGTTATCCCTTTGGTGCACCCAGGACATTTTGTATCTAAGAGACCTGAAATGCTGTGTATCTGGCTTAGCACCCACTGACCATTTGAGGGTGCAAGGTTTATATTCCCTTCCCTGTCAGACCATTACTTCGTCCCACAGCTGGTGGGGACACCATGAGACCACGTTTCCTGTGGCTGCTATGGGGAAGTCACCAGCTGATGTCTGCGTATTGTCAGTCTGTCTGAAAACACAGAAAACCGTCTGTTTCTATTTGAATCTGGCATGTTCTCTTGATAAGGATATATTTTGGTGGAAATTTTTCTGGTTTGGGGCCTCTAACAACTCTTTTGCTAGGCGCTGTATACAGCATCTCTGCAGATAGGCTGTATACAACATCTCTGCAGATATCAGGAATATGAAACAACAGGCTCATTGGTTTCTGTGTCAGTTGCTTTTTCTCATAGTACACAAGAACCCATTGGAAAGGCTGCTGTAATAATTGTGCTGCGTGAGGTCCAAGCCATACTGAAAGGAAAGCAAGTGCTGTAGCAAAATCTCCAAAAGTTAGTGGAGGATTGAATTAATTGTTGGCTGCTTACTCCTACTGTGGTGTAGTAGAAGAAATAAATCATGCTTACAAAGCTGACTTTTCCTAAAAGTACAAATAGTCCTCGGGTTTTGGATCTATTTTTAGTGTTCTAGTTTCTCCTTTAAAAAAATATGTAGTTTGATGAGGTCATTGTTGTTTGTTTGCTTGTTTGTCTCTTTGTTTGTAAAATTAGTAGAATCTCTTGCCCATCATCCCATTTGGTGGAAGAGATCTGCTGCCTTTTTTGGCTTAGTCAATTTACTTACTTGTTTTAGCTCACAGTCCCCACCTTCCATTTTGTTGGCAAAATGTACGTTCATTTTAATGGTATTAGGTTTTTTTTCTTTTTTGATGGTTTTTTTTTGCTGTTCATTTGTTTAATTGTTGGTCACAAGAATTGATTAGGACAGGAATTGGTGTGATGTATATTTGTTGTGAGAATTCTCAAGTCAAATGGATGTAAACAAAGAGTGTAAAGACCTGGAATTCCAGCTTAATCTGTAGGTAGGTAGACACACGATTTAGAGGTGTGTTTGGGCATATATTTGGATGCAATTGAATTGGTCTTGGTCCTCAATTCCTGACCATTTGCTGACGGTGCCATTTGGAACACGTCTGTCCAGCTTGGGGCTGGAAAGCTATACCTTTCCAAAGGCTGTCATTCAGGTGCCAAATGTACATGGACTTTCCTTATTTTGACTTGCTAAAGCTTCTGCGCTGCTTAATAAGGCAATGAGTCACTTTCATCCATTTGCATATTGTATAGAGGGACCTCAGTATTTAGATGACTTAATGTAAAGTAGAAACAGTGATTTGCTGAAAAGGAAATAGTAAACCTTTCATAAAGAATTTTGGCTGAGATATAAGGATGCCTGTATGACATTAAAAGTATATTTTAAGCATTTTGGCTAGCGTATTTCAGAGATACTTTTGGCCATGGAGGCCCCTGCATAGGACTACAGCATTCCCCAGACAGCTGAGTTTTCAGACGTAGCTTAGAGCTGTGGAATGTGACCGTGCTTCCTGATGGAGACCTACCTCCAATTTGTATCAGCAGCAAACACAAGAGGTGATACTTCTCAGAAGTTGAAAAATTATCACCAATATTGTAGCAGAAATCTTAGTCTGTAACATGGGATGGAAACTGGTTTAATAAATTAAAACTTGGAAATTATTTGGTAATGCACAGGTCTCCAACTTGGCCATTGATTTTATTGCACATTGCTTCTGAAGTTCCAAAGACTAATATTTGGCGTTGATCATTGCAGAGATTTATTTCAACCGTTATGATTCTATGATACTTATCTATTGCTGCATAGCAGCAGTCTAAAAGTATCAAATAAATTTATCTCAAAATGTCATTAAATGGTATAACTAAACCAGTATGACTAATCCAGAGTGGGAAATAGTACTGTAGAGTATGCAACAGGTTTTAATATAAATACAAAGCTATAGCAGAAGTGAAAGACTGTTTTCTTTCAACTTACATACATTTACCACAGAAACAATGCAGTGAGCAATAGACCACATAGAATATTTTTTTCTGATTTAAATTTCTGGGGGTTTGTACCTGCAGGAAAAGATGCACAAGCTTTTGGAAGTCTATGAGCGCCTGGGTGGTGAAGAGGATATTGTTAACCCAGCCAATGAGCTCATTAAAGAAGGACACATTCAGAAACTTTCAGCAAAGAATGGCACAGCACAGGATAGGTATTTATTCCTGGTGAGTGTTTTAGTTGCTCTTTAATTTTCAGGGTTGTGCTCAGGTTGGATGGGCTTTAGAGCAAACTGGTCTATTGGAAGGCGTCCCTTCTCACAGCAGGGGATGGAATGGGATAGGCATTAAGGTCCCTTCCAACCCAAACCATCCTTGGATCTATGATTCTGTGGTACTTTTCCATCTTCCTAAGCTAAAAGAGAAAAAGCATTCACCAGATGAGCCCAGCTACTCCTTCTGAGCAGCAGTTTTCTCCTCAAGGATTTCCTTCTTTCTTCCATGCTGTGCCTTTGCTGATGCCTGGTCAGGCCCAAAGGGGCCTTTTCCATCTCCCTCCTCAGAGGCTGAGTTTTTGCAGAGTGCCACGGGAGGCGGTTTCCAGCCAAACCACCTTACTGCAGGAGATGTTTGGGCAGCTTTCACTGACACTGGGAGAAGGGCTCTTGTGCTTTCAAGACAGTCAAATTCAGAGTGAGGGGCAGAAGGGAGAAGTGACAGGGTGACAGGTTTCTGTCTGCCCACTTCTTTCAGTAATGATCCATCAGCCTCACTTTCACCTTAAATCTCTTCTTGAGAACTATGTTTTAGAGTAAAACACACCAGAGCCCTAAACTTCCACAATGCAGGCCGTGTCCAGCATGCAACTGCCTAAGTTAAACTCTTGCCTCCTTGCAGTTTAACAGCATGGTGCTGTACTGTGTGCCAAAACTGAGGCTGATCGGCCAGAAGTTCAGTGTCCGGGAGAAGATGGACATTGCAGGACTGCAGGTTTGCATCTCTTTTTTTCCCTTTTTTTAATGCTTCGTGATAGCTTTGGATCCCTGTGGAATCCAAACGCATAACATTGTATGAATGTGAAACATAATCAAATTCTAAAGTCCAGCTTTGGATCTCTTTGGATCAATGCAGCTTTTCCACTACGAGAAAGACCTTAAGGTGCTGGATTGTGTCCAGAGAAGCACAACAGAGCTGGGGAAGGGTCTGGAGCACAAATCTGATGAGGGAGGTGGGGGGATTCTGTCTGGAGATAAGGAGCGAGACCTTCTCGCTTTCTGCAGCTGCCTGAAAGGTGGATGTAGCCAGGTGAGGGTTGGCCTCTTCTCACAGATGACAGGATGAAAGGAAACAGCCTCAAGTTGCACCAAGAGAGGTTTAGGTTGGGTATTAGGGAATATTTCTTCACTGAAATGGTTGTCCAGCCCTGACATGAGCTATCCACGGAAGTGGTGAAGTCACCATCTCTGGAAGAGTTCAAAAAACATGTGGATGTGGCACTTGAGAACATGGTTTTATGGTGAATGTGATGGTGCTGTTTTGACAGTTGGACTTGAGGATCTTAAAGGTCTTTTCCAACCTTAATGATCCTATGATTCTTTCTCTTTCTGTTTTTTCTGGTTTTTTTTTTGGTTGGTTGGTGTTACGAACTGGTTTAATACAGAAGACCAAAGGAAACTAAGCCTCTGTGAATAAAACAGATCTAACCCAGAAAAGTTCAAAATATACTCAAAAACTTGATTAAAACCAAACTAGGTTAGATGTTGGTGCCAAAAAAAGTGATATATTTTATTTAATAGTAAAGGAGGCAATGAGAAAGAGAGAGAAAAGAAGGAAAGAAAGAAATAGAAAAAGAAGTGTGCATGGGTGGGGGGACAGGGAAAGGGTGACAGGGGTTAGGTGGAAGCATATCACCCATCTGAGGGTCCCAATGATGTCTTGTTGCTCCCCTCCATCTGCTTTTCTTGGTGGTGAGGGTTCCACACCTCCCGTTGCCAGAAAGGATGGAATCCAGTAGATTAATAAATGTTTTGGGCAGGTGGGAACGCCCACGTGCCTTCCCTGGGGAGGGCAAGTTTGACACTGTCCCTTGAAACACTGTGGATCTGTTGCATCATCTCTGGTGCAGGGTCTGGGGACCCCTTTGGGGGGGCCTTTGATGGGCCATGACTCTGCTGCCCTTCACATGGATGAGCTTTTCCCTGGGTGAAGGGGCCCACAGCTGAGCTCCTCTGCAGAGCAGAGGATGGGCGTTCACTGCTCGCACCAGAGGTCTTTCCAACACGCACCCAAAACCTCTCTCCCCCCACCCTTGGTGTGAGGGTCCCTGTGAGCCTGGCAGCTGGTGGCTGTGGCCTCCCCCACAAAGGTGCTGTGCTTGATCCCTCTGTGAATGTATTCTTCTCCCCTGAGTCACTTTATCTTATGCAGCAGTGTAGGGCACCATTCAGGGTTTTGGTGGTTTTCTCTGCAGCTTTTGTACTGTTTTGTTATAATAGACGAAAGTCCTTTGTGAAGATGTTTAAGCCATAAATTATAACATTTCAGTCTCTGACAGCTGAGTTTTTAAAATTTTTATAAGAATCATTCAAAAGGGAGTAGAATAATGGTGACTGTGTGCAATTGGATTGAGAGCCTTGCCTTGTCCCCCAGCTGGCACAGGAGCACCTTCTCACCCTTGCTGTAGGAGTCTGGTTGGTGATACATACCCACAAGTTTTGTAGCAAGACAGGTAACTGTGGAAACAGTCCCTTATTTTTTCAACTTCTATACTTTATTCCAAATGATCCTTTTGTCTAAGCGTTTCAAAGAATGACTGTATTTGTAAGTCGTTAAAGATGTTGGAAAGATAAGGTTAATGAGTAAAAAGCTGACGTGCTTTTTATAGGTCCAAGAAATTGCCAAGCAAAATGTGGCTCATACATTTTCCATAACAGGAAAAAAGAGGTCGTTGGAACTACAAGCCAGGTATGGTACTTGTTCTGTCTTTGAAAGTTTGTGAATATGTGTGGAGAAATTGATCTACGGGCTGTGCTAGTATGACAGGGCTTTAAATCTCAAGGTGAGAGCAGAGGTGGGGAACTTAGATATGTAAGAGAATGTTGGTTCTAAGTCAAAGTGTGTTGCAGGGCTATGTTGACTGCCTTTACTGAATGCTTACAGTGTTTATAACAGTAGGGTCCATTGTGTCAACAATTCAAGTATTTTTGACATTTGGTAATAATTACTGTCAATAATTATCAATATTTATAAAATAGCAGATAGCAAAGCTAAAAATCTAATGGATATAAAGCTGTGAAGCTGTGAATTGAGTTTACTGAAAATATTGTAAATAGAATGATGATGTTTTCTCTATTTTTCTTTTGTTTTAACAGGACAGAAGAGGAGAAGAGGGAATGGATTCATGTTAGTACAAAACACCAATGATAAGGAGGGCAATCACCATGCAGGCAGCATTTGAAATGATTGTTTTGGGGTTCTGAATTAATGTGACTGTGCAGGGAAGCTGGGTGGGCCAGTCTGGCAGAGCTGCTCATGGAGAAGTGTGGAGCCCAGTCAGGGTCCCAGACCTGACCAGCTGACTCCAGAAAGTATCTGGGGGCTCCAGCTGGGCTCCCCTTTCCTGCTTTCCTCAAGCCCGGTATGAGAAAAGACTGAGTCATCAGACCTTGTATGTTCTTCCAGTTTGACTTGTAGAGACACTGTCTGATGGCAGTCTTTGTTTTTAACTTAAATAATAATGGATCAATACCACCACTTAAGGTTTTAAAGTTTCCCTGTTATTTATACGAGTGTAAAGTTTTTTCAGCAAATTATAATCCTACCCATCTTTCTATGAGAGAATTTTTTTGTGATGCTTCTCATCTTTGCTGACATTTTTGTCTCAGGTCATTCAAGCCACAATAGAAAAGCACAAACAGAACAGTGAGACATTCAGAGCTTTCAATAGCTCTTTCTCACAAGAGGAGGAGCATCTTCCTGATTCCTCAGTAAGTACCAGTGCTTCATTCCCCTTTGCCAGAACAGTTTTACCAACAGTTAAGGCTTGCACAGCTAACTTTAAAATACTGGAGTCTTGTCCTGGATTTTTATATGACATTACAGGGCAATCATCTCCATTTCTCTGTCTCTCAAATGTGTATCACAGTTACTCAACCATGCAGATACAGAATTAATTACTCAGGGCAATTCAGTGCCAGAGGGCCATCAGTCATGTTTTCCAGGCTGGTGGCTTTTTTTGGCAGAACAGGTGTAATTCCTCAATGTTATGAGTGCTTAGCTGTCTGGAATGTTGTTTGTGGCCCTGGGAGATTTTGTTCATCACTTTTCCCTGTCTCATCAGAGATGCATTTTGGGATTATTCCTTTGATGTTATTTAAAATATTTTAAAGACTCAGAAGGAAAATGATGCATTTTAAAAGGATCTTAAAATACTGTCTTATAGATAGTAAATGTATTTCAGAAAAATACTCTTCAACTGAATATGTAAAATAGTTTTGAAAGTTTATTGTTTCTCTACAGCCGTAAGGTATCACTGTGTTGTGTTTGCTAGGAATTTTGTTCAAGAAGTGTTCACACTAGGACAGTATCTCTCCATTCAACTTGAAAATGGTGATAACCTTAGCCACAGGCATTTGCTACAAGCAGAAGAGAAAGGGGGCTTGGGAGAGCAAAATATTTAGGAATACCATACAGTCCTGCATGTGACTTTATGACTTCAGACATGGTAGTTCTTGGAGCAGGGAGAGAGAAGTTCATCTGAAGAGACTGAACTTTGGGAGCTTTTTATCTTCCCCCTCCCCTGCCTCCTAAACTGTTTGTTAGGGGTTTTTTTGTTTTGGCACCTAACCATTTTTGACATCTCTCCTTGGAGATTCAGGACTGATTCAGTGACTCAATGATCTGGATTTATCTGCCTGATTTCCCAGGGGCCTCAGGAGAGATGTTGGATATGCCTTTCATCCTAGCATAATCAGATTGACGGTGAAGATCTTCTCAAAACTCCATAGAGTCTAGAATCCTGCTTCTGATAGCAGCCAGCAATGAGCCATTTTCAAAATCTGGCATAATTTACTTTTTCTGAACTATTCATCAGCTAAAAATACTTGGGGAAAAAAATTAGAAAATAATCAATTCATGCCTGTATTTTTCAGGTAACTCACAACTGCATTCAGAGCCAGGATGCTTTGATAGAAAAAAATCTTTTGCTAATAAGCAAACTAATAAGCACACTTCTATCTTTGCCATTAGGACACAGCATCTGGTCAACTTCATTATTATTATCATCTTGCTTTGTTAATTCAATTTAATTTTGCTTCTGTGTTAATGGTGTAGCCACATATTTATTCTCTACTCTTCCTAAAAGTCAAGCAGAGCAGGGGTCTGCTTTATCACTGGCTGTGATATTAATGCAGTCTGTTCTGTAATTTCTTTAAAGTCAGAATACTAACCTGCATTTTCAGGAGATTAGCTTCTCTAGATAATCAGCTTTGAAAACTGATGTCACAGCTAAATGTGACAGAAATTACTGTCAGTTAAAACGAGCTGAGGGTATTTCTGTAGGGAAAACTGGACCAGTACTGAGAACATTCTTAGCTGTAATACACTGTGCTGGGTAGCATCCACCAGACACATCATCTGTGGAATATTAGGCTGCAGCTTTAAAGGAAAAAGGCACAGAAAGACACAGCCCTCGCCCCAGGGGATGCATTTGCTCCTTTCCTCGTTCTAAAGAGTTGATTGATTGTATTAGAATAAAAATAGACCCAATGAGGTATCAGAATGAATAGCTCTTCAATTTGGCCACTTAAACAGAGATAATTTTTTTTTTATTTAAAATGAAATGAAGTCAGAGTGCAAAAATGCTGTGGCATTTGGATAATCTCGAAATAAGAGATGTCTGATTGGCAAAGGAAGAATGATCTATGGGAATAACAGGAGAATTTATCATAAAAAATCTAATACTTTGAGAACCCTGTGTAAACTAGCAAACTCCCTGTAAATTAATTGCAGATAAGGTGGTTTTCCTTTCTTTTTAGAATGTAGCCTATGATTTTGGTACTCAATGTACTTAGCTTGTTATTTGCACTATATATGCATTGAATATATTGAATATATATATCTATATGTATGGGATACATATAGATATATGAATATTATATATTAACTCTGTAGGAATATATATAGATATACAAACATCTATGTGTATTTAGTGCATATACATCTCCATGACTGAATAAATCGAATGCCACTTCACATTTATTTAGGGATTGAGATGTATTGCAAAGAAGAAAAACTTAACTGAGTAGTGTTTGAATGGAGTAAATTTTGTCCCTCTCAGAATCAATGCCTTCACAGAGCTGATTTGGCTGGCACAGAGCAACACACAGTCCTTCCAACCACGGCACTGGCTTTCTGCAACGTGTGGGGGACAGTCACAGGTTGCACCCAAAGGCAGGCTGGCAATTCAGTGCCATCTGTAAAGTTGTGCACATCAGAGCTCAGCCCATTCTTGAGGGTGGCTGAGCACATGACGTGTGCACCTGGGCTTGGGGGAAGGTGTCCCTGCTCATGGCAGGGGGCTGGAACAAGATGAGCTGTTAGGTCCCTTTCAACTCAGTCAATTCTATGATTCTGTGATCTGATTTTATGAATTAAAGTCTACTCACAAGCAAAGAGTTGAAGAGCTAAAAGCAAACTTTTTCTTTTCTCTTCCCCCCCCCCCCTTGTTTTTCTTTGTTTTGTTTTCTTTTTAGTGTTTTATATATTTAAGGAAGAATGCCCGTATTGAAACTGTTCTGTGTCATTGTGTTTCTCCTCAGATAGCCAGCACCAGCTCGGTGGAATCAATGCCAGCAGCAGATGGTGGTGGTGCATTAGGAGGGGTGAGTAATTTGAAGCTAATACTTTAGTCAGAGCAGCGTTGGGAGCTGGGTTACAATTCTTTTGTAGTAGGGAAACAAAATCATACTTCAATATAGGTTTTATGGGGTTTATATCCTGCTGTCTGTGGCGTCTGCTGTGCTGGCATTAGCTCCCTGGCTAAGTTATATCTGTAGCTTCTTGCAATCTGTAGCATCAGGGAATGTGAATCCTGCTCAGATATGTCACAAAAAACAGGAAATAAACTCTCCAACCAATATGCTGGGTTAGAAAGCTGACATTACTTTATTAACAGTGCTGGATGTGTGGGAGTTTCTCCTCAAAGCATGCATAGACTTCTTAAAGCAATACAACTCATTTGGTAATGGATATAATGTTGCATGTGCATCAGAGTTGGTTCCTTCAGTTTGTAGCACTGGGTTTGGAGAGGGGGAGGTTTTTGTGGGCTTTTTTTGTTTGGTTTGTTTTTGTGGGTTTTGTGTTGTTTTTTGTTGGTTTTTTTTTATGGTTGTTTGTTTGTTTTTTTGTGTGTGTATGTTTTTTGGTTTTGTTTGGTTTCGTGTGCGTGTGCTTAAATTGTGATAGGGAGCTACACTGAGGAAGAAGGGCAAAAAGAGACCAGGAAACCTATCTGATTAATGCTGTCACATTGTGTGACTCAGGATTTCATCTCCAGAACCAAACTTTGAGTAACACTTCTTCCAGTATGCTTTCCATGCTTCTGCTAGTGCAGAGGGAGAGATGGTAGTACTTTTCTACATCTCTGACCTGTAAAACATTGGCTGCCATGAATGCAAAATAGACTTTCAAAGGTATTTTTTCATTTTGCTCAGTACTGCTGCTGAGTCAAACGCAAGGGTTTGAGTCCTTAATGAGGTCTATTTTTTATCATTCTTATCTCTCTCTTCTAGAATAAAAGAATTTCAGGAAATGCCTAGGGTCAGTTGAATTTACTGAAAATTAGCCCCCACAAGAACAAACAACCACAAAACCCTTATCTGTAGAGACCTATAGGATATTATATATTAGCATGATGATTTTAGTAACAAAGGAGCCATTTAGCAACTCATCCAGACCTCTGGCCTAGCTTGGAACCTTCTGGTAAAGTGCACAGTGTCAATGCAAAGCTGTTAAACAAGCCAGTAACCTGACCTATGCAAAAAACAGATTATAAGTGTTTGTCATTAGTGTGCTCCTTGCTGGTTATTTTTTGTTCTCACTTCATATTTTCGCTTAACTATTTTTTCTTTATTTATAGTCAGTTTTGTGATTAGTGTTTAGTGCCTTGAGTTACAGATACTGTATTGAGTGAAGTTCTTAAAAAAAAAGATGGTTTATAGTATTAAAAAAACCACAAACCCACATAAAAAATTTACTTGGTCTTAAGTATCTTTGGGAAATGTAAATTTTATTTGTAATTAAATAAAAAGTTGTATCTTTTTAGTTGATTATTAATAGTCATGTCAGTGATTTGCATAGCATATCTTGATATGTTAAGTAATTTTCCTTAAATCGTGTATTTAAAGAAAAATTTAATTCCTGACATAGAAATTAAAAATGGAGTTTATAAAAAAGACAAAAATACTGAAAATTGTGCAGTACTGATTCTGGGCTCTAATTTTGCTAAAAATGGATAATATAAATGTGAATAATTAATAAAAATGTTAGTTGCAGCTTCAGAAAATAAGAATTTTGATTGTTGACATCCCTTTAGTAACATTGAGAACACAAGCAATAGATCGTGTGCTCAGCAGCTTCACATGCAAACAAACCACTTGGTGGTAGTGGTGGCCAGCAAACTGGGAGCTCCTTCCTGTACTTCCCCAGCCTCCTCAAGTGGCTTCTGGGATTTTCTTCAGTGTTCACATTTGCACAACCAGACAGTGAAATCCCACTGCAGGAAGGATCATCTGCTTGTCTACAGCACTGTGGTACCTCTGCTGAATTGTCTTGCTGCTCTGTACTGCCAGTGCAGTTTATGCTGCAGGAGGAAACATGAGCCTGTGGAAAATGTCTTACAGGGAGTCTTGCATGTATAATGTTGGCATGTAGAGAAACAAACTAAAAGATTACAAAGTACAAAATTTGCTATATAATTTAAAATTCTTTTTGGCAAGCGTTTCCAGAAGTAGCTGCTGATGTTCTACCCCATTGTGGGTTGCTCCAAATGGCCAATTTATAAATGAAGAAACACCTGTAAGAGCATAATGAGAAAGAAAAGAATGGAAACTATTTTGTAGCTCATGTGTCTGCTCATGTAAGAGTCTCATCAGACTGTGTTTATGAGTTACATGAACAACATTGGGGCTGAATGTCTAGCTGCTGGCCCAGACAGAATGAAATACCTGGCCCAGATTTGCTGTGGCTGCCCCTGGATCCCTGGCAGTGTCCAGGGCCAGGCTGGACATTGGGGCTCGGAGCAGCCTGGGGTAGTGGAAGGTGTCCCTGCCAATGGCATGAGCTTTAAAGTCTCTTCCAACCCAAACCATTCTGGGACTGTGTGATTCTGTGACTATATAGCATGAAATAAATGATGGTACCAGCAGCCTCCTAAGCCCACTTGTTTTTGTGCTATTCCTACCAGCTTTTTGGTGATTCTTCCCTGCATTTCAGAAGCAAACGGAGGCTGCAAAGTTCACTAAGTTCAGATGTCTGCCTACCTAAGAAGACCAGCCACAGGACTTCATTTTGCAGTCACATGAGTTGTATCCCTTGCTGGGGATATATGCTATTTTAAAATTGGAGGAAAGTGTCAAGAATTAGTGAGTTAAATGCAGTAGCATAGAAGCAAATTAGTGGTCAGAACAGCTGAGTCTGAAGGAAGCAGATCCTGGTTCTGAACGGATTTTATGTGAGTGTTTTTTCCTGTCAGAATCAGCAGCTTCAAAACAGAGTTGGGTATACTGTGAAAGATGAGACATGTGGCAATTATTTAAACTTGTTAGTATCAAGATGCTGAAGCAAGGGCAGCTCTGTGTTAGCACCCTTTTAACAAGCGTCAGCAGTAAATAAAGTAGCTTGTGTAATAAAGGACACAGTTGCAAAGTGACTGTTAAAATGATCTATGATGAACGGTGTGAGTTACAATGCTTGTCCTTCTTTGCTACAAAAGCCTCTGTGTTCAGATGATGTGTTAAGAGTGTGTGGCAAGGTCACCTGAGCCAGCCCTGGTGGGATGAGGGAACTGCCAGTGCAGGAATGGAGGCTCCTCGTTTTCACAGGAATGGAAAGAAATTTTTTAAAAATTCTTTTTCAGTGTCAGCAGTTAAATAACATTATTGAAAAAGTCTTTATTCTATAATGGGTTACTGGAATTTGCCAAGTAATAAAGACTTTTTCATTTTTGTTATCTTTTCTGCCGCTACAATAGCAACGTTTCAAGCTCTCGTGTTCTCACTGTATTCTCACAATGTTGAGAAATGCTGTGAAATATTGCTGGCATTCATCAAACACTTAAAGACTTCTTTATACAGGGCCTTTTTGGATTAGTGAAGTTAGTATTAAGTGCTTGTTATATGCAACAGTGCAAGTTAAAGTATAATGGTGTAAAATAGAAGCTCATGCAGAACTGTCCTAACAAATCTTGCCCAATAAAATACACTTTCTGCCTTCTTTCTTTGTCCAATATATGGGTCATATATTTTTGGAAGTGGACACTGTCCAGGATGTTCCACACTGAGAGGGAAGTCAAATAGAAGATCTTTAAGAGTAAATATTCAACTTGAGTCTTATCTGTGTTGTAGATCATGCATGTGGGAGATGATGGACTTCCTAATGAAGTACACCCAAATGAAGCAGCCCACTTGATTCTTAGTAGACGAACTCCAGCTTTTTTCTATGTAGGTGCCTATATGAAGGTGCCTACTGAAAGCCAAAAATTGGTTTTGCTTAGCATTTGTTGTGATTATCTTCCAGTCAGAGCTCATAGCCCTAAATGGTGCCCTCATTTTAGCTCTTGCCATTCTAGTAACACCAGTGTAATTGTGGTTAATATAAGAATCAAAAGCCTTGTTATGCGATATGCAGATTTGAACTATTCAGACAAAAAAAGTAAGGCTGACCAGTGAGGAAATGCTCTGATCTGACAACTTAACAGCAATCCATCCCTCCCTAGTGGAAGGATAATCAGGCTTCTAAAACATTAAATCGTATTTACATCAAAATCAGTGTGAGAAATAGCTGATTTTAGTCAATATGTGTGATACAAATGTGGTAGTTTCAAAGCAAATCAGTAAGAGGCTCAAAGTCAGAACTACAATTTAATAGGAAAAATGTAATAATACAAAAAACACTGACAGAGTCAGAATACAACCTGATACCCTGTTGGTCAGAGTGTTGGTAGTAGTCCACTTAGAAGGTGGCTGCAGTTCTCTGGGAGTGATAGATGTGGTTCTGTTGAAGCAGTGATCCTGTGAAAGGTGTAGTTCTCCTCTGAGGGTCCAGTGCTGGTGTAGAAGGGTCTGGTCTTCCTCTAGGAATCCAGTGGAAAAAGCTGCCTATAGTGCTTCAAATCTCAGTTTATATGCAGATCGGGATAGATTGGTTCCTCCCCCTGGGCGGGGCATCTCACAATGGGATGATGAGCCACTATCTGCAATGTTTGGGGTGAGTAAAGTGCTCCATCTGGCCCAACGACCGGCCCATTAGCAAACCATTCTTCAGCCATCAGAAACACTGACACGCCCGGCCCCAACATCCCATGAAGATGGTGATAGAATACATACCACTGTAACCTAAGACAACAAATAAAAAAGTTACTCTGGAGGCTCCTGCTGATCAGTCAAAGCTTTTGGACCTGGCCTTATTATCTACCTTTACTTGGAGGGATCTGACAGAGCCTGGGAGGAAAGACTTGCCAATGATTCATCCTAGGGTGTCGTAGTGGTTATAGCTGGTTCTTTAAATAAAAGTGAAATACTACTCTCTGCTCCAATGTGGGAGGACTTTGATTTGCAAACATTCTGTTTTGATGAGAAATTAATACGTGTTTTTATGGGTTTATAGTGCTTTTCCTGAATGAACAAATCTGTGACTGCGCTTCACCAGTCTGAATTGCCAAACATCCTATGTGCTTGTACACACATTTGAAACATTGCTATTGCAGCCATAGAAAAGATAACAAAAAGGAAAAGATTCAATGCAATTGAGGTAATTAGTTGTGGGTTTGTTGTGTAATATAATTATAAGGCAGGGAGGTTCCAGTGGCTCTGCTGAAATACAATAGGCTTTCCTCTGTAAGCAGGGAATCCAAGGCAGACTTGAGGAGGCTGAAAGATGGGAGTGGTGCCAGCCAAACAAATTCAATACTTTAATTGACCTGAAAATCTCTTATTACGGGCTTCTGTATGTTAGTCATAACCACTAAGATGAGACTTTAGGGTGAATGGCAGGATTTTCCTGAGAAGGAGCCATGATCTGTCTGTTCTACAAAGGACCTGATCTTGAGCAGTTGTTTTCCAGAAAACTTGTAAAAATACCTCCACCCTTTTGTTTTAGAGGAAATGTTTATTCTCCCAGGAGTTTGCTAAATGATTGCGTCAAGCAAGCGAAAATGAAGAGGGTTATCAAACCTCTCTCAGGAGAGAGCTGTGCTAGAGGAACATGGCACAGCCAATCCTTTAGGTCTCCATGTGGATGCCACTTGGCTAGGGAGGAGGAATGGTTTTTATTTATTTCAAAAAAGAAAATAAAACAGAAAATCTACTTGAAGCTCCATGTGAAGTTGTATTTTTGTGATCTGCATATTGGCATGTTACTCACAGAATCATGGAATGGTTTGGGACAAAAGGGACCCTAAAGATCATCTCATTCCAATCCCCACTGTGAGCAGAGACACTTTCCACTGGACCAAATTGCTCAGAGCTGTATCCAAACTGGTCTTGGACACCTCCAGGCATGGGAAGTCCAGTTTATGCTGGATCCAGTAATGCAATTCAGTTTATCAGAAAATTGTGCAATAGGGTTTGCTGAGTGACTTTAGGTACTGGCTTGGATTTAGAGGCTAACCTTGCCTGGCCACCTAGACAGCAGATAGTGCAGGTTCCTGGTGTGGGTGTCTCTGCCTTCCTGAGGAGCTTTATACTTCATCTTGGGCTGGGAGGGAGCCTAAGAAAACTCCTAAATTAAACATTTGAAGTTGTGTGGTGCAAAGTCCACTCCGAACACCATTCCCTTCTTCAGTCAAGCTATTTTCCTCAAAATCTTCACATCTCCTCCCCACCAAGGGAGGGGAGTTTACAATGCACTCACAAAGTCAACATGTACCTTTAAAAAGGAAGACTTGAGTGCTGGAAGGGAAGCTTTTATTGAGATGCCATTCCTCCACCTCCTCTCTGGCAGACAGGGAGAGGAGATTGCTCTGTGGCAGTGAGGAGATGAGTGAGCAGAGAGAGGCTGAGACCACAGAATGTCCCCCCCAGAGACCCCTGGATGACTGAGGCAAGCAATAGAGTTGTGCAAATTCTTTCCTGACATGGTGTGAACCCCAAAGAAGATATTTGTCAGTAGAACTCTATGAAAAATTTTGCCTTTTTTCAGATTTTTGTTTTTTAATCACGTACTCATGCTTTTGATTTCAGAGTGATTCCTCTAGGAAATCTTCAAAATCCAAGCGAGACAAAGAGAAGCAGGCCTGTAAGAGCTGCAGTGAGAGCTTTAACTCCATCACGAAGAGGCGGCACCACTGTAAGCAGTGTGGGGCAGTAAGTATCCAGCACATCCAGCTCTTGAGCTTCTTCTACACAGACCATCCAAGACAATTTTTTTTATTTCTTTAGTGCTGGGACTAAAAGACATTCTGATTTATGGCAAGTCACTGACAGAGCAGGTTTTTCCACTCTGGGTATCGGGAGAAAAGAGCAAAACTGGTGCAAGGGTCCCAGTTTGTACTAGTTTAAAGACAAATTCAGTGCCTCAGTGGATAGAAAGAAAGGTGGTGCTTTTCCTGGGTATGGTCATGTGTCTGGGGAGAGGGTTGTAGTTTGTTTGCAGAAGCAGTGGCCTTAAGACAGCCTCACTTCACCCAGACAGCAGCTCTCCTAAAATGAACAGCTGAACATACAATATTAAAGATGGTACCAAGCTATTAGAGAGCATCCAAAGGAGGGCAACAAAGATGGCAAAGTGAAGCCATGTAAGGAGCAGCTGAGGGCACTTGGTCTCTTCAGCCTGGAGAAGAGGAGACTGAGGGGAGACTCACTGGGGTCAACAATGTCCTCGTGAGGGGGAGAGGATGGGCAGACTCTGATCTCTTTCTGTGATCTCTTTCCAGGACCTAGAGTAATGGCCTGAAGTTGTGTCAGGGGAGGTTTAGGTCGGATATTAGAAAGAGGTCCTTCCCCCAGAATGGTCAGGCACTGACCACGCTCCCCAGGGAAGCAGTCACTGCACCAAACCTGCCACAGCTCCAGGAGCATTTGGACAACACTCTCAGGCACATGATGTGACTCTGGGGGATGTCCTGGGAGTTGGACTTGATGATCCTTGTGGGTCCCTTCCAACGCAGCGTGATCCATGATTCTGCATTTCTTGCCCTAAATAAAGGTTGTACAAAAGTGTTTTCCTCCTGCTTGAAAAACCAAAGAAAATCCCTCCCAGAGAGGCAAGGCTGGGTTACAGAAGGCCCTTAGCCACCTCCCCTAGTGCCATTTATTGACAGCTGAATTCCATTTTTTTTTCTGTAAATCATAACCACAGCCAAGATGAGATGGATTTCTGCAAGATGACTTGAAACCTCATTGGGTGTTCCTAATGTAACTAAGACAGAGTAATATTATTTAAGTAACATTAGCCATTTGAAATAAATTTTCAGCTTCAGAGAGATCTAAATATATAGTTAAGATATTTAAAGAAACGTCAGTCTCAGCAATTGAAATTAAATTGCTGTAGAGGAGGCATTTTTACCCTAGAGTTGGGATCTTCAGCCTTCTTGGTTTGTTTTTATTAATAATTGCTTAAATAATGAAATACATTTCTGGGGGTTTAAAATATCCCATTGCAAAGTCAGTGTTACTGTAGAAATGAAATAATGGCTTTCCCCCAGAAACAGAGAGATAACAAGAATTACATCATTAATAATTTATTGTTAAAACATTGTTGTGCAAATGCCTTGTGGTGTGGCAATAGCATTAGAATGAAA
Source organism: Eopsaltria australis (assembly GCA_034509425.1). Classification (NCBI taxonomy): domain Eukaryota; kingdom Metazoa; phylum Chordata; class Aves; order Passeriformes; family Petroicidae; genus Eopsaltria; species Eopsaltria australis. The sequence goes on along the minus strand of JAVTVJ010001123.1, from coordinate 48,537 downwards.
GAAGTTAATTTGTCTCAAGGAAAGACTATCGTGTTGCTAAAAAGACTCTCTTGCTTTTCTTTGGGTAATGCTTCCAGAACTAAGGTCGTCCTCTTCATGTAGTAATTTAAATGTTACAGTGAACCATGTAACAACATGTACGTGTGCTGTGGGTTTGTGGTTATTATTGTACAGAAATTCAGAATGGATGTCCATCAGGCTGACACCTGTGGACAGTTTCTCTCCCTGGGGCAGGTGTATTAGAGACAAATTTTTAGCATGAAAATAGGTTCTGAAGCTGCAGATACAGCATTCTTTCCAAGCACTGGTTCCTTGGGCCCAAGGTGCCACTGCATGCTCTTGGCAGCTGAGGCAGACAAATAATTTTTAATGGATAATATATTGGACTGTGTTCTTCAAATAGTTGGTGCTTTCTGAATTCCTCAGTTCTCTAGGATGTCCTTGATTGATGAGGAATGTCAGCCACTTTCACTCTGAAAATCAGTCCTTCTTAGACCATTAAAAGGCAGTAATTGTTTTGTCAACTCAAGCTCTTTTTGACTTATAAAAGCTTATAAGAAAAGACAAGAAAAGCAAACCTGCATGATGTTAGTCATCCAGTATTTCCCCAAAGGCATAAGTTTTCTGTGGGGAAAATGATGGGACATCACGCCAGATCAATATGATCGAAAGTGAAGCCATTTATTGTCCGACAGTGAGCATACTTACACGTTATAGCGTGCCAAAAATAAAACTACATGATAAGTTTTTCTTCTACCATACACACAGTGTTTGTTCTCATGCAGAAGCTTCACACGGGACTTTTCTCTAATTAGAGCACTAAGTTAGTCTCAGAAGGCTAAAATAACAGTTTCTTCTGCCAAGTTAATCTTTAGACACCTGCAGCTTGTTTTCGGCTGTCGTGTCTCCCTTTCCCACAGCTGTCTTATGAGTAACCGTGAGCAGAGGCCTAGCTCTCATCTAAGGGGCCTGGATTGCTCGCTTATACTTTATGTCCGTGCAGCAGGAGATAGTTATTCTCCACAGTTTTCTTTACTTTGGTATATTGGTATATGGATAGGATCAGAAACACATTAATTATTAATGGAGTTAAATATAGTGAATATTATATTGGTCTCTCTATTGTATGTTTACATTAGTTTCCATAGAATTTTACTTTACTAACAGCCATTCTGCAAGTCAATTTCTTTGGTAAAGGGTTGTGTTTTAAACATGGCTAATTAAACACCATCTGTCTGTTATAGGTGATCTGTGCCAAATGCTCTGAGTTCAAGCCACTTGCAGATAACAGCCGCCACAACCGAGTGTGTAAAGAGTGTTTTCTGCAGCTCCCTGCAAGCCCCTGCAGCCCTGGGGTGGAAGCAGCTGGGGAACAGAAGAAAAGGCTAGCTGCAGAGGTACAGTCTTTGTGAGGCTCTCTCCTTTTTTGGCGTATTTATTAAAAACTAATCAAGTTGGTTTTCTTTTCTACCCCCCATGATATTTAATCCTCTGACCTGTAACTCGCATTGAACATGCCTGCAGCCTGGATGCTGTTTGTTTTTTCATTTTTAATTCCATATAGTAGATACTTTTGCACTCTTTTCACATCCTGTCAAAATACCATTGAAATGGATTTTTTTCGTAGTTGATTGGTTGAATGCTGGGACAGACTCCCCAAGGATGTGGTCACAGAACCACGCCTGTGCTTGTGGGTCCCTTCCAGCTCAGGATTCTGTGGTTCTGTGATTCCTAGACCCTGCCCTATTCCGCTTCCCAGCATGTTTATTTTGCTCCAGGCTACCAAATGTACCTGAGCAGGCAAACTTGCACCAGCATAGTGTCCCAGAGTGAGCTCTGTTGCTTGGGGACTTTGTCAGCTTTGTACCCAAACACATCCAAGATCTCAGCAACAGAGTGGGGTAAAGCTGCAGGTTCACATTGCCCTGCCCTGAGCTGCCAGGTCTGCAGAGTGCAGAGAAAGTTTTGGATCTGGAACCTGATCCCATCAAAACCTTCAGTATGGTATCAGATATTCCCCTCTGTGGCAGGGGATTGGAAGGAGGATAGTCTTTACAGTCCCTTCTGACCCAAACCATTCTGTAACAATGCTGCAGCTGTGCCCACAGATGATAAGCTCATCATGGGTTCCAACACAATCTGTGGTATCTTGTGACAAACTTTGCAGCACTGTTTCAGTAGGAAAAATTTCAGGTGGAAACCTGCACCTACACAGGGAAGAGAGAGCACTGCCAATCTGAAAAGCTGAGAGGCAAACCAGTGAAATGTGACCCATGGCTTTACTTCAGAAAACAGATAACAGCAAAAAGCTGTAAAAACCCAGGGAAAAGTGTCATTTCTCCCTCCTCTGCTCAGGCTTCTAGTTTTTTTGTTAAATCTTCAAAGGATGAGGTAAAATGCAAGAAAGCCAGTGTATAGAAAGAAAAGATCAGTCAGGCTTTTTCTTTCCCTTCTATTTACATTAAATTGTCTTAACAAGCTTAGTAGCAGCTGAGGAGATTGCCACTTAACAAATGTTATTAGCAGCTGCCAGAAAGCTTCAGGAGACTTCTGTGGAAATCCTAATGCAAATGGGAATTTTGATTTTCTTTGCTTTCTATCAGAACACAACAATTTCTTCCAATCTTTTTTTGCACTCTGATTTGGCTCCATCCATGCACAAAAGGATCTGTTAATAAAACCCTTTGCATTAATTTGAAGTAATCTCCCAGCCTACTTTGCTAAGCAAGAAATGAGCTGCATCATCTTCATTACCATTCTCAATTTACTGGGTGGAAGTTGAATTTAGCTTCATGTCCACTGGGAATGGTGGTTCTGCCTCTGTTACATGCAGTTATGCTATTTCTTAATTGTACATAATAATTATTAATTTTTAATTTGGTTATAGCCTATCCAACATTTGCCCTCAAGTGTTATTTGACTCTGCACAACTTGAGCATTTTATATTTAATTCTAAGTATTTTACACACTTGAACATCAGTGGAAACAGGTCTGTTTTCTTTTTTTTTCCCCTTCATCCAGAAGCAAAGCATCCTTGCAGCTGAAAACAGCCTCTTCAGCAGCTACCTCCAGTTCCTTGAAAAAGGGAAGACTTGGTACAAAATGTGGGTGACCATCCCCAAGACTGAACCTCTTGTTCTGTATCTGCAAGGAAGCAGCCAGGTAAGATGGCATTCATGCGGGATAGCACACAAAAAAGAAAAGCTTAAGTTTAAATATGTCGACCTGAGAAATGGGTCAAAGGATTTGGCTTGGTTTCAACTACAAAACTGAATTTCCTATTCTGGGTATAACACAAAGCCTCAGAGATTTCAGGTTACCTTGTTACCTGTACTTACTGCTGATACAGTTGTGAGCAAATGTTAAAGCCCATTGCTTTTCCATTCAAATTTTTACCAAAAAAAGAGGACAAAACAAGGATAATTAAGTTATGCTTTGGGGTTTTTAGAGGTTTCAGACCTCAGGTGTATTTAAAGGTTTTATTACCCTGTCATTAAGGAAAGCATTTTCCTGTTAAATACACAGAACTACAAGGGAGGCTGGATATTGCAGTTGCTGGCTCAGGTTTTTTGTTTTTTTTTAAACCTAGCTCTGAGTTGATGGGATAGAGGAATTTGTGAAACGTAGATATTCTTCAGCCTGAAAAATTGTAAAGCTCCTTGTCATAGCATCATGGAGTTCTATCTTTACTTGAGATACTTACATTGATAAGAGTTTTTGTCTCTAAATGTGCTGTTGAAGCTAACTAGCATTGTGTGTGATGAAAGTCAAGAGACAGAAACATCTATATCCAAACTAGAAATATCAGTCATGCTTGCTTAGCATTGAAGAATGACAATGCTGAAAAGAGATTCCCCGTACCCAGTTTTGCATTTGGCATTTGACGCATTTATACATGGCTTTGTTTTATCTCCTGTGTAGGATGGAAGAAGGAATGGATCTGAATTCAGCCAGCAATTACCCTGCTGTAGTTGTAGTGATAAGAAGGTTTTCTTTTTATTAGCATCTGTTTATGGCTAGGAACAGTTGAAGAAACCAATTTTCCCTGTGATTTTATAAAGCCTTTCAAAGGAAAGCTCACCCTGTATCTGATCAACAAATGCTACACCTTGTTAGAACTGCATTCATTCTGCAGTTTGTCAGCAGGAGCACCTCTGGCTTTAAACAAGTTGGTGTAACGTTTTAAACATAGTGCTCAAAGAGGCTGAAAGCTTGAATTTGGAGTTTCAGCCCCCTTGGCTTCATCTGTGATTCCAGCCCCACACTGGGTAAGCCTCCAATTCCTCCTGCAGGCAGTGAGCTGCCTGGTTTCCCTTCTGGTCAGCAGGACATGCATGGCTGAAATTACACATTGGAACAGCAAACAGCCTCAGAAAAGACACTAAAACCAAGGCAACAAATACAGTCTTTGGCTCTCTCTGGAGTCAGGGTCTGGGGAAAGGAACAATGCTTTAAAAAGCCAAGCAGAGAGAACAGCTTCACCCACAGAACTTTTCAACTGATACCCAAGCAGTGCCTCAGCCAAGGGCCAGTGCAAGTCCTGTATCTACACAAACCAAGGTTTGGTCAAGGAGAGTGGGAGTAGAGGGAGAGAGGTTTAAATTCTTTGGCCTTCCTCACACAGAAACAACTTGTGTCATCTAAGAGGTGGCAGGAGTGAGAAGGTGAGAGGAAGCAACAGCCCTTACACAGTATGGTTTAGAGTTTCTCCTACTGCCCAAACAATTGTTGCAGTACAGCACAAATTATAATCCATGGACATAAATCACCTGCATTCAGTACAAGATCAATGATGCCTGATTCTGCAGGCCCCACCTGACAGTCATGCAAAACCACAGATGGAACCTGGAGGAGCTTCTCTGCTTCAGTTGCTGTGTACTTTGTCCGTGTCCTGCCAAATTTGATCTTGAGCCTCTGCTGATATTATTAGTAAAATCCTATTTTTTAGGGGAACAGAGTGCCTTTGACACTGATTGTCAATTTTTTGACTGTTAGATTTAGTGGTTAATGTCTTCAGTGTCCTCAACCATTTCAGGTGTGAGATAAATCTCCCAATAAAGTGTCAAGAAAGCAACAGGACAAGGTTATCTATCTTACATTCCAAAATCAGGATTTACTGTCAGGAATGAGACTAGAAACAACAAAAGTGAATCCTTTCTTCAAGGACCTGCCATTCCCACTTGTACACTTCAGTTTGCATCCAGCTGCAGGAAAAAATTAAGAAGCAAGTCCTATTCCTTGATATTAATCCAACATTCTAGTTAGTTCTAGTTTACATAGGATGCGCTAGACTTCTGAGGAAATTCTCTTCCAGAGCTTCATTACTGGTGTCTGAATTCCTGGAATCAGTTGGGAGCCACTCATGTGCTTAAATATTCTTTTCCCAGGCATAGTTCTGTTTTGCACAACCACCTCTGTGATCATTTTAGACCTGCAAAGAAGCATTTCTGTGCCTGAGATGTGTCTTTTGGGAATAATATTGCCAACAATAGTATTAAAGGTCTTGAAACATAGAGTAAAACATGACTGCAGAAATTTGAAAGTTGGGGAGTTATTGTTAAGAAGAACAGAAAGAACAGCTGCCTCTCGGAAAGAAGAAGCAAACCAAGCTGAAATGGAGCTTTGGGTACAGTGAAAGCTTCTTCCTCTGCACCCCTGGCCCTCACACCCAAGGAGGATGCTAGTGCAGGTAGAAGCATGACTCACAGATTTAAAATAGCAAGAAAACTGCTCTTTTGCTTTAGACCCTTGTTCCAGGAGAATGAATTAATCCCCTGAGTGTTTGCAGTTCAAGTCTTGCATGAGGCTTCCCAGCTGGTTTAGGTTTGGGAATCACCCCCATTTGATTTGGCCTCAAATGGTGTCACAATTTGTACAGCTGTTCGTCATGTTTATCTCAGTGAAATTATAAGAGTTTACTTATAAGCAAAGACCACTTCAAGTGTAAGGAGCAGTAGTCCTAAGATAAATTAGTCTTGTTTTTCCACAGGCTGCACCTGGAGCTTCTGGCCCCGTTGACCTTGTAAAATGCACAGCTACTTGCAAAGCTCTGACATGAACTTACCTGAGTGTGTTGTGCAAAGCTAAGGCTTCCAGGCTAGCTGGAAAAGTAATGGATTTTGGAGAAATATGAAGGGTAAAACTAGTATAGTTAGAACTAGTATATATATGTATATATCAGTTCAAGCTTGATCCAAGAGAAAACTTTGCTTTATAAAGAAGAAAAATCTTCCATTCATCGTGTAAATGTGATTTACTTTTAGAAAATAAGGGAATAGCTGAGTTTGAAATTGAGCTCAGGGTTTTTGAGAAGTTTGTGTTTTTTTTTTTTTTTTTGCTTGTCTGTTGATCCTGTTTAGTAGACGCTTTACCTGGCCCCACACAAAACTCTGCCTGCCCTTTTTCGGTCCTGAAGAGCTTTGTATCACAGGAGTCTCTCAATGACTTGTATAAGGTTGGGGTTAGATCATGAGCGGGTAAAGAGTGGAGTTTGGGTAGAAAAAACCAGGGATTTTCTAAGCCCACTCAGAAGTAGAAGGGGAAATGCCAGTGGTGCCATTGGTGGGTCACTGTTGTCTGAGAGAGCTGCAAAGATCTGTGCAGTGCAAGAGGAATGTCTGTGTGCAGGGGTGCCTGAAATAGAACTGCTTGAGTGGTGGAACTGTGCTGTCTGTTCCCAAAACTTAAACCCTGGGTGTTGCAATGGCCATAACAGAGCAATAAATACATGCTGCAGCAATGACCTAGATAAATAACCCATTTGTGTTCTGCTGCTGAGAGTCAGGATGCACAGTACTTGCGATTGCTGACGGTATTACATATCCACTGGATTTTTATCTTCACTCCTTCACTATCTCAGGAAAATTACTGTAATCAGCCCTAAAGTGAAGCTCTTTCAGCTTCACTGGGTATTTTGGTTTGATGAAATACCAGTATCATGCAGCCCTACTATGTTGCACGCAGAAATATTTTTTAAAAATACAGTCGAACCAGCCAAAACCAGTGGGCTCTTAAAACTAAAACATTTATTTCATCTCTCTTGTAAGACCTGTAAATCCTACTTACATGCTCAGTATAGGGCTGGAATTCCTCATGGGTGCATAATAGCCCCTGCATTTGCTGGGCTTCAGGTAGGAGGGAAGGGCTCAGTGGCAAAGGACATTCACAGATGCTGCTGGTCCCAAAGAGGATTGGGGTTGGGGTATTCCTCAAGGCCAAGTGCTTCACCTTTACCTGTCAGTAGTACAGCTTTTCAGAGATAATGTAAATCCCTTCCTTTTGGATCAGGCAGGTACAGACAAAGTGCCAAAGGCAGCATATTAAGAAAAGGGAGGATACAAGACCAAAGGCAGACTGCTTAATTTGCCTCTGTCTGCACATGTTGGGTAGGTGCAACACATACAACTCAAACATCAATTTGCTCTTACGGTGCACTTCGTGGCTACAAACAACATCATTTGTCATTGTCATGGGCAACCTACAATTTTCCGTGTGGCAAGTCTGAATGTCTGCTCTTCCAATCCAAGACCAGTGAAACAGGCATGGTTGAGCTTGCATGTGCTCTTGTGCATTTGTGTTCATCAGTCCCATGTTTGCTTGCTTGAGCAGTGCCATGTGTGCAGGAGCTGCTCTGTACATGCCAGATCTTCTGCATGGGCAAGACATTCCTGTTTATAGGGATGTGGCTGTGGTGTCAGGGGATAGAAACTGCGCTGCATTTAGGACAACTAATTACACTTACATGGGAACGAAGTGTAACATTAGTGTTTGGTCTAAAGCTGCCTTAAATCTCGTTGAATAGTGTTTGGTCTTCAAGCAGCTGGCTTCTGGCATTCTTTCATGACAGTAACAAGCAATAGATGAATAAATCAAGAAGCCTGTATTGATTTAATAAAGTGTGATACTTTTTTGACTGTGTGTTTCTTGCCCATTTAGTTAATGTATGTGTTTGCATTGATGTGAGCAGTTTTGATACTAGAATTACTTCAGACAGAATTAGAAAAGTAAGCATGTTTTGGCCATTGCTCTCAGAGTTTTGGTCCTCCTCCAAATTTACCAAGTCATCTGCATTTGATGTGAGCAGTTTTGATACTAGAATTACTTCAGACAGAGTTAGAAAAGTAAGCATGTTTTGGCCATTGCTCTCAGAGTTTTGGTCCTCCTCCAAATTTACCAAGTCATCTGCATTTGGTGTGGGCTGACAAAAGAATGACTTTGCCACTTCTCTGTGGGATGCTTCATTAGCTTTGGTGTGGGGCTGCAACACAAGCAGCTGCTGCAGAAGGTGACAGCTTTGTACAGATGCTTGATGCCTGTGTGATTCAGACTTCAGTTTAGGGACTCATCTTCAGAAACACTGTGCTGGGAGCAGTTAAAGAGGTTGCTTGGCCATGGCACACCCTGCCTTGCTAAAATATGTCTTTCTTGAGAGCTTAAGAGAGGAGTTGGTTGGTGCTCAAGATGTGGCTATTAGAGAGCTGTCCCTCTCTTTAGATCTGTGAGTCGATCTGGCCTTTAAAGGATGGTCAAGAATTCGAGCATTGGCTTCCCTGACAGCTCTCAAAGGCATCATAAATGACTGAAAATCAAAAATTCTCTTTTCTTTCAAAGACTTTTCCTTGCCCTTTAGTTGTCTTGGTGTCTCTCAGGGTCCAGCTTTGCTTATTTGCTTCCTTTTAACCAGTCCTACAAAATATCCCACAATGTTCAAAAGGGACAACACCAAACTCTTCTCAGCTGGATCCCATTGCCTGTGCCTAATGCAGAGGAAATTTTGTAAAAGACACATGCATACGTTACATGAAATTGTATGAAAATCTCCAGCCATATTTACTGTGAAAGGAAATGAGTGAAGTAAGAACAAAGCACCAGTAAGTCCTTGCTTTTTGCTGGTTTAAGCTGAGCAGTGGGTACTGCCTCGTCCCTGCTTCCTGCAGTGCTGAGCGAGGAGCTGGGGCTGGGTCCATGTGCTTCCTGCAGTGTGTGCCTGCTGCCTCCCTTGCAGTGTGCCCTGCTCCTCTGCCTCAAATAGCCCCTGCTCTGGATCCTGACATCTGCTCCTCTGCCTCAAACAGTCCCTGCTCTGGATCCTGACATCTGCTCTCTCTCCTTTAGGATGGACGGAGCCCACGTCCTGTCCCTCTGCCTGGCTACGAAGTTGGTTTACCAGGTTCTGGTGAGAAGTTTGAAGTGAAGCACGTTTTTAAGCTTTGCCAGTCCCATCAAACTCTCTATTTCAGTGCGGAAGATGAAGAGCTGCAGATGAAATGGATGGAAATTCTCACCAAAGCTGCCAAAGGAGAGACTGAGGATACAGCTGAAGGGCTCAGCAACCCATAGAGCAAGTTTCATTTAGTTTCTTTCCTACATGCTATAAACCATCACTTGAATTTGGTATTCATGGCACTTTGGAATCTGTATGGCTTTATATTTTCATGCATAGGAAATTCAGTGGTTTCTCACCTTTTATTGTACATTTTTCACGTACAGTAGTTACCTGCCATATGTTATGTTAAAGGGATAAGTAGTTAGTTGTTGATGGTGTCAATGCTGGTTTTAAAACGAATGACAAGGAGCAAAGCATTAATTTTAACAAAGGTAATGGAAAACCATGAGTCTTTTGTTTTCCTAAACGTATATTTTCCAGTCCTTTTGATTGCTGTTGAGTGCAGGATGTGTATAGTCTGTGATTAGTTCTATAAATGCTGCCTTTTAAGTTAAATGTTGTAAAGGCTTGTGCTGGCCACTGACATTCCATTCTCTGCCTCACCCTCCTGGTAAGGTCTTTGTGATGTGTGAGTAATGTACTGAGTATTTTCCTGTTGCTAAAACTATGTCTCTGCTATTTTGAGATGACCTGTTCACATGACAAATACTGTAGAAGGGACTTCTAAAAATTACTGCAAATGGTGCAGAACACAACATTAAGAAGCCTCACTGATTTTAAGCATTTATTATATTGATTGCTTTCTTCTGGAACCAATACCTACCTTCCTTCCTTCTATTGGAACCCATTTTGATGTAAGTGAACAAATATTTTATACTGCAAACTGGGTTATGATCAATAAACAAGAACATTTTTAGTACACACCATACAAAAAGGTGACTTTTTTGTTGTATTGGTTAATTTAAGTGGCCTAGATTTTATTTATATAATTTGTAAATAATGTTTCATAAGTATTTTAAGTATTTTTAAAAGACCTCAGCTAATTAACAGGATTTAGTGCATAGTATGAGATATTTGTATGAACTAAATTTGTAATTTAATTTTCCTGTTCACCTGTTTTTGTCTTATTTTCAAAAGTAAATGCTTATCTATTTAAATAAAAATTCCCACAGTTAACTCCTGAGCCAGATTTCCAAGGCACAGCAAAGTTTAGGTCAACATTTAATATAGGTTAAAAAAAATATTAAAAGTCCAAAACAAACAAAAAAAAGGCATGTCTGTTCCTAGTGATAGTAAGCATGTAGTATCAATCAAAATGAAATAAAATCTGTCACAGTACTGCATTTTTAAATGGTTTGGTTTAACTTTTGTTTCCTCTTCAGTCATCTACATTTTCTGATATTGGTAGAGAGGAAGAAACCCTCCATACAGCCAAAGGTTTTTAGGATTGTTGAAAATTAGTGATCTGCATTAGTGAGTATTTTTGGACCTACAGAAAAGGACTTATCCTTGTTTGGGGTTTGGTTTATTTTTTACATTGGTGTAATAAATCATATATCTGAAGTCCATTCTGGTAAAAAATTAGAGGCCATGTATTTGATTATCTACTGGGAAATTTTCATGAGACTTGCATCTTTCCTCTCCTCCCTGCCCACCCTCTCCCAACAGTCAACACAGAAAAAAGTTTTTGTAGAGTAGCTTTTACCATGAAAAGGAATTCTTTCCAGTGTGTGTTATTTCTTCTCCCAAGCTTCCTGAAAATATAATGATGTAGAGTGCTTGTTTTGAATATTTACTCATTTATTAACATTTCTGGTTTGGAGGCGGGGATTTTGTTTTTTTGTTTGTGTTAACATTCTATCATTCTATGATTCTAAGCAAATCAAGGGAAATGTGCTTAGTGACCACATTAACAAACCAACATGCAGAAATGCAAGAGCCGAGCACCCTCAGACAACAGACCCAGGTACAGAATGGTGCTGTAGGAGAGTCTCTCTTGGTCTGCATTGATGGACCAGCCCAAGGGTCCCAGAACACAGTGCTGCTGTGAAATCAGTCAAATCCTCTGAGAAATCACCTCTCTGAAGGCTTGTCCTAAATTTACAGCAGGATGTAATCTTGTCCAGATCAACGCCTGGAGGGTTAGGACCTTTGTTTCATTCTCCTTCCTCATCTTCTCTCATTTGGAAGGAAGTGGGAACTCCCAAAGCTGAAGAAATAGGCATTGCTGACACTATTTGTCATAAAAGCTGTAAGCTTTAGACTTTCCTTTGTCATAAAAGCTGTTCTTCTGAGCTCAGCCTGCTTCTGTGCAGAGAGTTAGCACAGGGATTAAGCATCCCATAAATCCTACTTATGCCTTTGTATTAGTGCATAAATAAGATTTAAGCCACTAATAGCTCCTTTCTAGCTCTGCATAGAGCTGAATTATATATGCTGGCCATGATAAGACCCGAGAAAAAAATTTAGTTGTGGCAGCAGCAGTTAAGTTTAACCAGGGGACTGAATTTTTATGAAGTGGGGATTAAAAGTACAATACCCACCACTGTGGTGTCATGACATCGGCACATTTCAGAGAAGATGCCAAAATCATGCAATAAACCAAGAACTTTCTCTGTGCGTGAGGAATGTGGCCTGTGGAGCTGCACCAACAAACCCTTTCCACTTTGCTGCTTGCAACCATGAAGTGAAACACACCAGGTCTCTGTGACTCTGCCTGTCAGGGGTCTGCCTCACAGCCACAACATTCCTGCTCTCAGCATGGCTGAGGCAGAATTAAACCAAGCTGGGGTGCTCTGAGCTCTCAGGCACTGCAGGATCCCAGAATTCTGCTGTATTTGGGAGCTAAACCTCACAAACCTGTGAGAGCTTGCTCAGTCCTTCCTGTCAATAGCTGGATAAGCCTTTCCTTTGTTTCTCCAGGAGCTGCTGTCTCTCTCCAAGGTGCCCATCACCTCTTGCCTGAATTAAACTAATGTCTGTAATTTTTTTTCTTTTTCTTTAAATTGAGAGTCACAGATTAAGGGTTTCAACAACCCTGGATTTGTTTCAGGAAGATTTCATTAATGAATCAATTAGCTGTATTTAATCTCATTTCCTCAGATTTTTCATTCTGAGTGCTTTTTAATTAATTTTCCTATTCTGTTAAAATGTGGTGTTAGGCCGGCATAAGGAAGAGCTGACAAAGGCAAAAATACAAAGACCTGGCAAGGGAAAAAGGCAGTGACAGAGCAGACAGACAGGGCCAGCCTCCAGTTATTTATTTTCTTCCCACAGGTGGGGTGTGTTTTGGTGGTGGCTCATTTTGCAGGTGGTGAGCAATGTGGTGATCAGAATGAGGAACAACACAGAATTATGACTCAAAAAGACACAGCATTCCAGAAATTACCTGGATCCAGTTGATCCACCTACATCTTCTCCACCTACATTTGAACCTTTGGTACTGTACAAGCAATACCTGAGCTCTACTGCTGTGATCTTTGGAGCTTGGACAAGACTCACTGTCAACACCACGACTACAGAAAATCAAACCAGTCAGTGAAGAGGTTTTATTTGAAACCAATGTCTCCAATCAAAATGATGAAGAAGGAATGTTAAATTATCAGGGCAGAAGTTGTGTTTTTGCTAAATGATGTGTGACCTTTTAATATCTCTGGCCCCAAATTCCTCATGGGTATCTAAAGGATCAGGGATATTGTGTGCAGGGTCCATCAGGGACAAAGTCGGCATGGACAAATCTGCTGAGAAACAGGAAAACTGGAATGGATGGTCCTTACCTGCTGTGGACCATCAGCACCAGGGAATTTGGGCCAGGTTTGCACAGAGGCAAATGAGACAGATCCATTCAGATGAATTATTAATTATTCACCCTAATCTTTTATAAAAAGGCTGGATTTCAGTGTGCTTATTCAGTATATTCTTTCTGCAGCCTCTGTGTTTGCTATGATGGGTTACACAGGGTTCATTGACAGCTTTTCAAAATGAGAATAAATCTGAGGGTTTAGGAGAACTACTGCCACCATATCAATGCCTTGTTGTGACCAAATGAGGGCTTTTGCTAAATCATAGAATCACAGTATTGTCTGGATTGGAAGGGACCTTAAGATCATCTAGTTCCACCCCCTACCATGGGCAAGGACACCTCCCACTGTCCCAAGCAGCTCCAAGCCCTGTCCAGCCTGGCCTTGGACACTGCCAGGGATCCACAGGCAGCCACAGCTTCTCTGGGCACCCTGTGTCAGGGCCTCCCCACCCTCACAGGGAAGAATTAATTTATTTCTTAAATCTGAAGCCTATGAGTCTCCATGAGGTGAGCACAATCAAATACCTGTATGTAAAAATGCTTCTAAAAGTGATGCAGTCGAGGGAATGTAAATCCCAAATCTTTTTTCTGTGCTCCTGGAATTCCTTGTCACTGACAGATGCTCACAGCTGCTTCAGAGAGAAAGATGACAAAGCTGTGAATTTCTTTTTTGATGCTGAAGCTGCTTAGAGAGATAAAATACAGTAGAGCACTGAAAATGAGGAGTATGTTTTTATGTCCATTATAAATATCTTTAGAGATTGAACAGAGTAATCCCTGTGCTGGAGCACATTGGGACTGTGTGTATGCCTGTCTCCCTTCTCCAGCAGCGATGTGGAGATGAGGCTGGTGGATCAGGGAGGTGAGCACCTGCACCTGCCCAGAGCATGCAGCATAGCCACATGAGGAACCTGTGTCCAGCCATGGCCAAAGTAGATATGAAGGAATGTGTACGGATGTGTGACTGTCAGCTGCCTGATGCTCACAGATATCCTTAGCTAGAGATGGTACTCAGCCTTTCATAACCCTTTAGAGGATTTTTGGTCCTAGAACTTAGCTGATAATTTTTTTCACTGTAAATTCTTCTTCTTTTTTTTTTTTTTTTTTTTTTTTAAACATCCACAATATCCTGTGTCAAAGAATTCTGTATCTAAACCCCACCTTGGCTAGAAAGTTTCTTCCCTTTTTTTGAAGCTGTAGTGCTGGAACCTTCCAGGTCTGGCCTGGGGAGCAGCACTGAACAGCTCCCCTGTAACCTTCCTCAGGACCCTGAGGTTGCACAGAACTCTCCTGTGTCTTCCCAGGTGTCTTTTCCTGTGGGTTAAGAGTCTGGGCTGTTTCTTTGTTCATTGCTGGGTGGCTCTGATGACATTTGCTTCCCCTGCTTGAATCTCCTTTCTTTGACCACACAGAACATGAGGTGGGTCAAGGGCAGATACTGGGGCAGGTAATTTCTTTTTTCATATTTCTGTCCCAGACTGTTTATGTCCAGGGCAAGGAATATTTGCATATTTTCCCTCTTCAGCACCTTGTACCATTTTGACTGTCTTGAACAACAGCGATGTGTCAGAACTTTGCTGGTGGGCAGTATTTCCCTTGCTCAGTCCCTTAAACTAGCTGGAAGAAGAAATACGAACCAGTATCAGCTGCTTTGAAGTTGATGCTAGACATGTACACACATATCCTTCAATCATTGCCCTTTGCTAAATGAGCAGACTGACAATGTTGCAGGGCATCTGTGCAATTATATTTGAATGCACCACTTAGAGATTGTGGCAAATCCATTACATGAATTGAAAAGGGCAAAAGGTTAAAATAAAAATGGCTTAATAAAATTGCAACAATCCATTTAAAACTCCACAGGGGAAATGCAGAATTGTGAAAAGCACTGAGCATCCACCATAAAATAAAATAAATCTTTATTTGCTAGAACTGACACTGGGCAGCTCTTTGGCTGGTACAAATAGATGGATTTAGTTACAACTGTCTGTCAAATTAGCTGAGGATCTGACCGTATAACTTTGTTTGGTCTTAAGCATTTCTGCTTCCTGCCAAGCCTTAGATTATCAGCGATTTACAGCACAGCTTTTGCTGTCCCTAGATGCACAGGAAACTTGAACAGGATCTCCACTCCACAAAGTCATTTGGAGACAAGGGCTTAGCAGGTTTTCATTGCTCTTGGCTTGCAAGTAGTTAATGTTCTGCTTCTACAGTGCATTTCCCCCCATTTCTCCTAGCAGAGAAAACCTGACACTACAGTATTATTCCAATAGCTGCTAATTTTTTTTTGCCTGAGAGATCAATTTTGTGTCAAATTTGTGTCATGTTAGAAATTCTTCCCTGATTTCTGAAGTATGCACTAGGCTTAAGATAATAATGCATTTCTGTAAGTCTGTAGTGAAGTCAATACTCAGGAACAGCACTAACGCTTTGCCATGTTCCTTAGAGATTGCTTCCTGTTGCTGTTTCAAAGGGATAAAAGCAAATCCAATGTGCATCTCATGCAAGGGTCTAAAGCAGCCACAGGTATCACATGGGCTCAATCCTCTTCTGAACTACGCAGATCAAATCCCCAGGATTTGTCTGACCTGGGAGCTTGGCATGTGTGCCAACTTCATCACACAAATCTTGCCCTGGTGCCGTGGTTCGGGACAGCTGAGTGTCCCCAGTGAGTGGTGTTTCTCTGAAATGAGGGAAATTTACTTGATATTGACATTCACAAGGACATAGAGTGATAGGACAAGGGGAAACACATGTAAGCTGAAGGAGAGCAGTGTTTGACTGGATATTAAGAATAAATTCTTTACTAGAAGGGTGGGCAGGCCCTGGCACAGGGTGCCCAGAGAAGCTGTGGCTGCCCCTGGATCCCTGGCAGTGTCCAAGTCCAGGCTGGACACTGGGGCTTGGAGCACCCTGGGACAATGGAAGGTGTCCCTGCCCATGACAGGGGTGGCACTGGGTAGACTTTAAGGTCCCTTAACCATTCTATTTCTATGTTTAATTGAGGATTATAAAATACAGAAGTCATCTCTGGTAGAGAATGACCAGATATAGAATGAATATCCTGACATTTGTAAAAAGCAGACAATATAATAAAAGAATTTGCAGGACCATATCTGCTTAACTGGAGATGCTGATTAGCCCCAAACAATGCTGGAGGAGATAGCTTGCATGAGTGTTCACAGCAACATTTTATCCTGGACTGAAGACACAAATGGTTGTTCTCAGTATGTTTGTTTTTCCACGCTGCTGACAAACAGAATACTTATTGATGCCACTTGGGCTGTCACACTGTATTTATTCATTTCTATAACAGAAGGAACAAAAATATTCCCTCTTCAAATTAGTTTAGCGTTTTCAGGCTCTGATGGGGTATATGTAGCTGTGTGCTGCTGTGTTTTTCTATACTGTGGCACTGGACTGCACTTCATAGTAATACAAGACAATAGTCCCTGAGCTGTGGCCCCAAGCTGAATCCACTACCTCCCTAACACCTACTAGAAAAAAGGAACACACTGGAGTTTGCAGCAGGCAAGCAGGTCACTTGTTGTCAGCCATGAACCACCTTCACATGAGCACTGCTCTATGCCACTGATAGTCCAAGGGAGTCGCAGGAGGAGCCAAAATGCAGCTGGGCATGGGCATGCAGCATGTCCTTGGCAGAAAGGACTTCAGCTCCTTCCATGCAGTATTCCTCAGCACAGGACCAGGCTGGATTCTTCCACACTGAGGAGATTCCAGCATTACTCCTCCCTGCTGAGAGAAGCAGTACTTTATTCCCACATCTATCATAGGATCAAGAATGGTTTGGGTTGGCAGTAACCTTAAAGTCCATCTCGTTCCACCCCCTGCCTTGAGTGCTGTGTCCAGTTCTGGGCCCCTCAGTTTAGGAAAGATGTTGAGATGCTGGAGTGTGTCCAGAGAAGGGCAACAAGGCTGGTGAAGGGTCTCAAACACAAATCCTGTGAGAAGCAGCTGAGGGAGCTGCGGGTTTATCCTGCAGAAGAGGAGGCTCAGGGGAGACCTCATCACTCTCTACAACTCCCTGACAGGAGGGTGCAGCCAGGTGGGCGTCAGGCTCTTCTCCCAGGCAATCAACAAGAGGATGAGAGGACACAGCCTTAAGCTGCACCAGGGGAATTTAGGCTGAACATTAGGGAAAAATTCTTCACAGAAAGAGTGATAGGTCATTGGAATGGGCTGCCCAGGGAGATGCTGGAGTCACCATTCCTGGAGGTGCTTAAGAAAAGACTGGATGTGGCACTTGGTGCCATGGTGTGGGTGACAAGGTGGTGTTGGGTCATAGGTTGGACTCGGTGATCTCAAAGGTCTTTTCCAACTTAGTTAATTCTGTGATTCTGTGGGTGAAATCTATAGCTGGGAGAGGAGGAGAAGCCAGGGGCAGAGTGAAGCTGCCTTCCTGGGGCAGCAGCACATCACTGATCCAGCAGCCTGGGGGCTGGGAACAGCTCTGACAACCCAACAGATCATTTCATGTCACTTCCAAGGGTCACGTTTTTCTTTCAGGAATCTAATCACTGAGCTTTTAGCTATCACACCTATGCATGTGTGATCTGACTAAACAGAAGCTGAGGCTGAGAGCTACTATTCTCCTTTCCAAGAGTTACAGAACAAGCAACAGGGTCTGCCTGAGGCTCTGAGCAGTGTAGGCAAACCCAAGACTCACTGCCTGGGGCTGAGGGGCTGCTGCTCAGCTGAGCCAGCATCAGCTCCTAAGGCTCAGGGAAGAAGGGGGTGGCAGCAGGGCCCACCAGGAGACGAGAAAGGGGATCAGCTTGCTGCTGCTGGAGGGCTGGAAAGCTGCCACCAGGCTGGGACTTGGGAGCATGTCCCTGCCTGTGGCCAGGCAAGCCCTGCAGCCACCCAGGCAGCTTTGCTGAGGACTGTCTCTTCAGCAGTCTTGTGCCCTTGGCATGCCTGGAGCCAGATGTAATAACCAGGATTAAAAGAAAGGCAATGCCTTAGGGCAGCTTAGTGAAATCCAACAGTTAAACAATCCCTAAGCAAAAGTAGCAAGTGTCTGGCTGGGGCTGCATGGCTTCCCCTGATGCTGAAGGTGAAACCAGAGGCCTTAAAAATTATGAAAGCACTCACCTGCAGCCAGGGAGGTGAGTGACATTCTGCAGGGTCACATCCAGAACTAGGGCTGCCTGTGGTGTTCCAGGACATGTGGAGCAAAACCACTGCTGTTAGATTATACATTCCCTTACAAAGTGAATCTGAATGCTGCTGTGAGGTGACTACAATTCAAGTGCTGCTTAATTTGCTTCTGTGAGTGCCTGTAAGGAAAGATTTGACTTGCAACACACTTATGTTCAACTTGAATTGTATAACTGCAGCTGCAGGGTTTTTTTTTCTTACAGAAAAACTACTTCTCTGTCTTTGGTATTCCTCTGGTTTCACAGATATGCAGGACTTGACTGGAGGAGCTATAGTTCCTCGTTGACTTTAATTAGATTGATGAATATTTGGCATTACCAGAAATACAAACCTAATTCATAGGGTGCAGCATTTCCAAAAATGCTGTGGTTTTGCTATAATGTGACCAAGCATTGCTTTTATCATGTGGTTTAGCTGTAGAGATGGAAATAGCAGTCCTTTATATCTGCAGTATTCCTGAGGCCTCTCTGCCAGATAAGCTCACAAGAAAGAGTGCCATGGCCAGCAGCACAGTGCGCTGTGTCACTATTACATGTGGGCATGATCCTGCTCCATTTGATGTTTCCAGAAGAGCCTTAAGTGATTTTTCGGTCTATTTGGGTTTGGTGCATCTTGGAATTCCATCTTTCTAATCTGCTTCTGCAAACTTTTTTCCTTCTAATTCCAGGTGAAAAAAGTAATGAGAGGGTAAAACAAGTGGAGAGAGTGTTAATAGCTGCAGTGCTTGGTATGGGCCCCAGACTACATGCTCAGCACCAACACACAGAACTTCTTCAGCAGAGCCAGTTGTTCCTTCTCTTGTTTTCCATGGACACATGGTACAGATCATTAAAGACCTTTTTTGGATCAGACTCACAGTGGTAATGCTGCCAGGGCATTAAGTGGCTGGGGGTGACATGGCCAGGATGTGATAAGCACAGGATCACACATGCAGTGTGTGCAAGGCACTTAGGTTTCATCAAGCAGCCTCTGCGTGTTGGTGTGTGCCACCAGCTCTGGGTAGGGTGATGGACCTGAGAACCATCCAGTGGGTTTAGCTGCAGTTCCCAGTGAAAACAAACACAACTTTGTAGACCATAAACTGGATGTATGTGAGAGATTCATCTCCTGGAATATAACCGCATAAAGAGCAGTAGACCGTGTTTGCAAGACCAGACCCATGAGAACCAGACTGGGGTACCTAAGGCTCTGCAGGCTGTGAGCACCAGTCTGGCTGCATCGGGGACTCGCGGCAGGCAGGACAGGACAGGCAGCGGGCAGGGCGGGCAGTAGGGGACAGGCAGCGGGCAGGGAGGGCAGCGGGCAGGGCGGGCAGTAGGGGACAGGCAGCGGGCAAGGTGGGCAGCGGGGAGCAGGCAGCCCCTGGCCGGCACCGGGGGTGGTGCTGCATCCCCGCCTGGCCACTCGTGGGGCGCCGCGGGCCGGGGAAGGGCCGGGCCGAGCCCCGAAGCTCTCAGAGCAAAGCACCCCCCATGTCCCCAGGCTCCGGCGGCGGCCCCGCTGCGCCGGCTCCGCGTGGCCCCTCCTCTCCCTCCGCTGCCCCTCCTGCTCCGCCCCGCGGGCGTCGCGGAGGGGCCGCGGGGCGGGCGCCCGGTGGGGCTCCCGTGGGACTGGGCTGTGCAGTGCCTTGCCGTGCTGTGCCGTGCTGCTCTCCCCGGCCCGGCCCCGGCGGAGGGCAGGCGGAGGCGGATGCGGGTGCACCTGCCGGGCGGCTCGGCTCGGCTCGGCTCGGCTCGGCTCGGCTCGGCTCGGCTCGGCTCGGCTCGGCTCGGCTCGGCGCGGCTCGGCTCGGCTCGGCTCGGCTCGGCTCGGCTCTCGGCTCGGCTCGGCTCGGCTCTCGGCTCGGCTCGGCTCGGCTCGGCTCGGCTCGGCTCGGCTCGGCTCGGCGCGGCTCGGCTCGGCTCGGCTCGGCGCGGTTCGGCTCGGCTCGGCTCGGCGCTCGGCTCGGCTCGGCTCGGCTCGGCTCGGCTCGGCTCGGCTCGGCTCGGCTCGGCGCGGCTCGGCTCGGCGGAACCATGCCGGCAGCCACCGCGCCCGGGCTGGACGCGCCGCGCACCCCCGCGCTCGGGCGGGACATCGGCGGCCCCCGTGGATACACAGGTACGAGCGTGGTCCCGCAGCGTTCCTCGCACAAGTTCCCTCCTGCGTCGCACCGGAGGGGAGGGAGGCTGCCAGCGGCGGTAGCGCCAGACCCCGGTCAGGTTGCAGGAACCCTCCCGCGTAGGGATGCGGGGTGACCGGGGCAGGATGCGGTATCCCCGAACAGAGGTGTTGTACGTCCTCCGGGGAGGGGGACCCCAGCCGGGGCTGCGTTATCTTCCCACTCAGCTCCGGACCCCCGCGCCGGGCAGGGTCCCTCCCGTCCCACTCCGTGCCGCCTCCGGCCGGTCCCTGCAGCCGCCGAGCGCGGAGGGGACAATGGTCCGCACCCTGAAGTTCTCGGGCACGCAGCGCCTCGGGACGGGTGTCCCGCAGCCGTCCCGGAGCCGCCCCGGGCATGGGGTGGTCCCGGCGGTCCTGGCGACCCTGGGACAGTTGTGCCGGCGCTGCAGTCGGGGGGCCGAGCGGGGCCAGTCCTGGGCTGCGGGCCGGACGGAGGGGCCGAACACCCGCAGGGCTGCAAATAGCAGCCCCTCTCCAGAGCCGCCCGAGACGGTCGCCCGTGGGGCTGCTGGAGCTCCCAGAGAAGAGGCGCTGCGGTTCAGTGATAGAAGTTTGGGGTTCACTCGCTGGAGTGGCCGCGGGCACTGCGGGCGAATGCATGGGTGCAGAGGGGAGTGTCTCACAAGGATGGAAGGTCCTGGTTCTCAGAGACGTCGCTCCTGGGCACATGTCACTGGTCTGGGAAGGAAATGAAGATAGCAGTGTTTTAATGGAATATGGTAATACGTTGAGGGGTGGAATGAGAAACCAGTCAAAGCTTTTTCCCTCTTACCTTTCTCTTCCCTTGAATTGTGTTACTCAATTCGATTGCATAGACCATAACATCCTTTCAAAACCTCTTTGGCTTAAGTGGGTTCAATAATTAATGCAAGGTGACAGAGGATCTGAAGTGGTGGGACATGTCCACTGCACAGAGCTGTGGCATTGGTGGGTGTCTGGGCCTGGAGGAAGCAGAGCCATGCTCTGGACCTGATGGCCTGGGCAGCAACAGATGCTCGTTCCCAGCCACAGCCACCTCTGGAATGTGGGAGCAAAGTAAGATGGAAGGATGCTGGAGCTCGGTGCAGCTGCGGTGACCTGCTGCTTGCTGGGGTTTCTTCCTCTGTCCTTCAGATCGCAGGGCAGATGGGCTTTTCCCTGGCTTGAATGCAAGCAGGGCTGAGTGCTCCTGAAATCCAGGGATCTCCTTCTCATGCTCAGCCTGTTCTCATATCCTTGCGATTTAGTTGGCTTGTGAAGTTCTAACAGACTTTATTAATGACCTGATTTTGTTGTGCCTATAGAAATTGGCAAATGTTTTTGAGCTACTAGTGTAGCAATGCTTTAAATTATATCCTCTGAATGTGCTTAACTGTTTAATTTGAATTTAATAGAGCAGTTCATTTGAAAATGTGAAAGAAGTTCTGGGAAACCTGCTTAGAGAATTAACTCAAACCCAAATGTAGACTCTGTTGCTCTAACCTGATATTGTTGCTAAATATTGACTTTTCTCTTTTTAAAAATAATGTATATTTGCTTGCTTTTATATGTTGTGTCAAAGTCTTGTGGGGCTGGGTTTGCCCACACTAAAAGGAGTTTTGGAAGTGGCACATCCTGTGTTACACTCAGCCTTTCTGTTTCTGTATAGGTTAACCTTGCTCTGTGTCGCTCTGTGGCAAAACACCTAGAAATGCCAATCTACTAAAAAAGAATTGGAGTTCAAATTAGAAATGCACCCTCAGTTAATCCCTTGAATATCTACAGACCTGGCTCCTCTCAGCCATGTCTCCAGCCAGAACAACCAAGACCATTTTTCCCAAGCCAACTACACCAAAGCTGTGAAGCAGCAGTTCTCAGTAAGGTGCTGAACTGGAATACACTGGGTCAGGGCTGGGCTGGGCTGCATGGAGCTGCTGCAGGGGCTGTAGGACCAGCAGTGATGCTCGAGCACACGAGGCTTTGCCAGACCTTGGCTGGGTTTCTGCTCTCTTGTCCTCTCTCTGGTACTTCACAGGGGGATGGGGGTGGCCAGGGTGCAATTCCACCTTCACCCATTTGGAACTACGAATGTATTGAATCAGCTGGATGTACTGCTGGGAGCTCTAAGCAGTTTATAGAGCTAAAATGATGGCTACTTGTGTAGTTTTAGATTAAACTCTTGTTCAGGATTCTTCATTTAAATGTGACCATGTTATTTATACATCAATGTTTGCTGCCAATTGTTGTACAGTATTTATACAGTATCTTTCATAGCATCGTGTTATTGATGATCCTTTTTCATCCCCTTTTCAAGAGGGCTGAGTGCTCCCTTACATTATGTCAGACCATGAGCAATAGGGTGATTTGCACATATAAACTCCCTCACGTGTTCCTTTTCAGAGGATGAAAAAAATGTGGCAAGATTTCAATTTGAATTAACACATGAATGAGAGAGAAATTAAAGGAAGTTCCTTAGTACAGGCTTGATGCTTGTAGTACTTAGAGGGTCTTAGAGCTTCCTGAGACACAGCTGTGAGATTCAAACACCCTCTGCTTTCCCTGGTCTTGCTTTTTGAAGGACTGACAGGAGCAAGGAGAGCGATCCTTTATTTGGGGAGGGTCAGCAGTGTGCTTCCCAGAGGAGCTGTGGGAGCCTGGCTTACCCCGAGGGAAGGCCAGCAGATGTGCAGGGCAGGAGCATGGAGCAGGGGAAGAGCACCACAAAGTGTCTGGAAACTGAGAAGAAGCCTTCTGTACTGAGGCTGTTGTGCTGTCACAGTGGCATTTCAGCGTCACTGCCTTGCTGCAGCAGTGTCCTGTGGGCACGCAGTGACCAGCGCTTGCCAGGCCCGGTGCATTCTCTGGAAAAGCTCTGAGATTCTGAAAGGCTTGTATCAGCGACCTGAGCACTTTCCTGCCCTGTGGGAATCGCCGTGGAGCAGGGTGCTGTCGTGCCACTGAGGTACTGGTGCCTCTGAAGCTGCTCAGATTGTACTAGGGGCTTTTGGGTGAAACAGGAAAAAGAGGAAGGAGCAACAAAGACATATCATTATTTTTAGTCTTCATGTTACTGAAGTGGAAGGCTCTGGCCCTCTGGTTATCCTGGGTAATACCTTTTTTTTGCTGTGATTCCTCTCATTCCTCAATAGCCTCCTGTAGCACTTTCAGACCAGGCAGCACATACTTCTGTAAACACAGAGATGCATCAACAAACACATCAGTGCAGCCACAGACAGAGGGACAATAAATGCAGGATGCAGCAGAAACACTATTAATGACAGGTTATAGATTAGTAGGTCTCACTGTTGGGCTGTCATCTGTAGTTGTGGTTCTGCCTTGTCCCTCCACTTTCCAGACCAGGGAAGGGGAGAGGTTTCATGAGGTGGGAAGTGCTGCAGGCTGCAGTGAATGCTCCGTTCAGACCTAGTTGTGAAAGGAATTATCTAGCAGACACCACTGAAGGAAAGGAATAGGGTCTCTGGCTTAGAGCAGGTAAAAGTTGCATTTTGCTGGAGGATAGAAGAAGATAGCACATATTGGCTCAGTTATACCTTGGATATTGATGGCCATGGTGGAATGCAGGTACCAGGATGGACGTATCTTTGTTGTGACTTAAGCTGTCTGTTCTTTTGTTGTGAACAACTTTATTTTTTTGAAATGAGTTTCCTTAGCAGTACAGAAACTGAAATTATGTTATTAAGAATTTACAGTTGCTCTTCCAGGATGGCAAAAGCAAAGTTGTTCTCCAAAGCCAGGAGTGCTGCTGCTCTGCAGAACAGGTGCAGGGTTTTTTATCACCTTGTCCCTGCGATCCTGAGACGTGGTTCAGTTTTTAGGCTGCAGAAGAAAACATGGGTCCCAAATTTCCATTTCCACAGGGCGGAAGGTGATGCAACTTGGAATATATGGACTTGTAATTTCTTCAGGGTTATTTCTTCTTTCTTGTTCTCCCGTGAGCTCAAAGTCAAACCTTGTATTCAGTAAAGTAAAAGAAGTGGCAGCTGCAGAATGTCAGCTAATTGGCTTTATCTCCTGTACTGGAAGGTGTTAATCTGAGTAGTGAGGCATTTGCACCAGTCATGGATACTGCTTTGTGGAAAGGATTTTTGTGCTTGTCATTGAAGCTCTAGAACAGTACAAATTAGAGAAGGAAGAGAGTTGTTGAGTTTTCTGAGTTCTCCAGAGAGCAAGATTGTTCCCTGTGGTATTCTCCAATGCTTCATCCCAGCTACTCTGAAATTACCTAGGTTAGAGAGACAGATTATTAGTAGACTTGTGAATTTCAGCTAATGAATGAGGTGAGCTGAATGCTTTGAATCCAGAACATTGAAATCTAAAAAATCACAAGTCAGTCTTAACACACAGAAGGACCATAATGACAGTGGTTAACCCAGCATTTTCTGGGTGGTGTGGCATGGTCTATTTTTAAGGACAAAACCACTGCCAGTTTTGCTGTTCCCACTGTGGCAGAGCCAGGATGTCCTTGTTCCTGTCCCCTGGAAAAGCAGAGCATCCCCAAGCATCTCTGCAACTCTACAGCACAGAGATTTGTAACTGTGCTGGAATTGGCATGATTTTGCTTATTAATCATGATTACCACTGACTTTTTATGTGCACTGTAGAGTCTTGCCTTCAATATTATGATGGGGACAAGCTAACACATAGGACAATTGTGAGTTTTCATTTAGGCATTTTATTGACACACTGTCTTTGAAATGCAGCTGCAGATGAGCAAGCGTGTTATTCTGAAGAACAGTTTTGACTGGCTCAGTGGATCAGGATTGGCACAGAGATGATTTTGCAGTCTGCATGGACGTTGGGTTGTCAGATGGCACAGGAATGCAGAAGTTGCAGAATGAGCAACTGCTCCCCAAAATAAATCAACTCCTGTGTCAGCTGAGGGTCTCTGGGATGGGGTTGAGCTGGTGCCTGCATTACAAGGAGCAGAGCAAAGCCCCTGTGGCCCAGCAGCATCATTAGGAGGGTCTGTAGCTGCTTGGGGGGGCAACGCTCGCGGCCACCTCAGCCCAAAGAGGAGTGGTGGCGGCTGGTAGAAGCACTGTCACAGAAAGGGATGGGTTAACTCCTTGCCTTTCCTCCAACAGACCTGGGAGAGATGATTCTGTTATTATTTCTGGGGTGAAATAAAGCCAGTTACAATGCTGCTCAGGTATTCCAGACTCCTAAGCAGAGTAGCTTTGATTGGAAATGGATTTGAGGAGAGGTGAAAATGGGGAGAGAAGTTGAGTAAGGGGAAGGGGTGGTGTGCAAAATTCCCTGAGTGTATGTGTGGGCTGGGAACAGTGTGTGGGAGGATGATTTGGGCTGTGAGGGCTCAGAGTGGTGCAAAGGGCAAGTTTTGGGTTTTGATTTTTCCTGTTCAGAAGAGCAGAAATTTGTGCCTCCATGTAAAAGCAGAATTACACCCAGGAAGGTTTCTGCTTACAGCCACAGTTATTTCCAGGATCTTTGCTAGTTGATTGGGTCAAAAGAGGCATCTGGACTGGACACAAGGGTTCTGCTTTGCTCTAGAAAGCGATGCCCCACGAAGCCAGGAGCAGTTTTGCACAGGCAAGAGAGCTCTGGTGTTTGGCCTGTTATTCTTAATACCTGCAGAAATTTAGATTAGGACAAAGATTTTCATTCATTTTAATCTGTTTCAGCCCAGAAACTGAATTCTCAGGTGTAGCCCTGAGTTCTCTAACCATGTACAAAGGAAGGGGAGGGCGTGGGGCTGCCGTCCTCTGCTCTGCTCTCTCATGCTGCTTGTCATTCTGTGCATAACTCACCTGCAATCATTGACTCTTTAAATGGGAAAAAGTAAACACAATGCACTGGTTCCCTGTCCTTACACTGGCATTCCCATCAATCCCCGTGCCATCCTGCCCCAGTTCCTGTGTGCAGGGAGGCTGAAAGCAGATGTGTTTATTGGCTCGTGCTGTTAATCATTGCTGTGCCCGAGCGGTTCCTGGCAGGAGCTGCGTGGCTCTCACACCGAGAAGGTTCCAGGTTGCTCTGGTGTCCACAGCCAGGCTCCTGGCAGGTTCTGTGGCTCTCACACTGTGCAGGTTCCAAGTTGCTCTGGTTTCCACAGCCAGGCTCCTGGCAGGTTCTGTGGCTCTCACACTGTGCAGGTTCCAGGCTGCTCTGGTGTCCACAGCCAGGCTCCTGGCAGGTTCTGTGGCTCTCACACTGTGCAGGTTCCAGGCTGCTCTGGTGTCCACAGCCAGGTTCCTGCCTGCACGTCCCTCTGCGTGGAGCCCAGGAGTGGGAAAGTTAAACCCTGTCAGGAAAAGAACCAACCAGGAGAGAAGAAAAATAAAAAATTATAAAACCACAGAGAAGGGTTTTAAATCTGGCTGCTGGCTTCTCAGCCCATGAACGACTTCTGTCACCATAATAAAAGGCATGCTGTTGCTAACCTTTTCAGACTGTTGTCTGAATCAATTATTCACAGAAATTCTTGCTGACAGTTGTGGATGCCAGGTCACAGCTCTGTGGTGTGCATTTCACAGCTTAACACAGCAAACCAAGGACAGGAGCAGCTTCAGATTGCTCTTGGGAAGGAAGAAGGACTTAGGGAAGTCAATTTGGGCCAGCCAGGGAGAGTGAATGCAGTCAAGATCTGTAGCATCCAGGCTGGTTTTGCTTAACAGGGTGGTTGGAAATTCCCTGTGAAAACTAACAAACCTGTATTCCATCATCTGTTTTGAAACAGGAAAGTGGTTTCAAAGTGAAGAGGTTGAAAAATTTCTATATTTTTTACAAGTCAATTCTTCGTGGAAATGCAATTCCTACATTTTAAGCTTTTTGGCAAAAAAATATAACCATCAAGTAGCATGCAGGTCTGGCCCACCTAAAATTTCATGTTGGGGGTGGATTTTTTAGTGACTGGAGTGTTTTTTGTCCAGCTCTGGACCCTTCCCACTTGAGAATTTTTTTGGTCAAGGCAGGTGAGTGCAATGTGCCCCCAGCAGTAGGAATTTCTGCCATCCATAGAGGTTGTGCCCAGTCTGGCAAGTGTTGTGCATAAGCAAGAGGCCACTGGCCACATCATCCAGGCACATCTGCTCTTATCAGCCCTGTTCAGACCCCAGCATGTGCAAAACCAGATCAGAGTGGGTGCAGGCAGATAACCCAGAGCCGGACAAGGCAAATGTGCAGCCAGACTGAGCTCTGTGTCCTGCAGTACCCAGAGCAGTGGAGGAGAGTGGGAACGTGCTGAGGGTGGGCAGGGGACGTGCAGGGATGCTGTCCTTCCCCCAGGGATGCTGCAGGAGGCTTCCCACGGGGCAGCACAGCACCTCTGCCCTGAGCACTTGTCTGCTGGGGCATCCTTCATCCTTTCTCTGTCCATGGCTCCTAACAGATGTGCTTTCCCTGTGGAAATACATGTGGGGTTTCTTTTGGCTTTTCCAGTGGCTGGCTTTCCAACTAATGGATTCCTTTGCACCCTCTGCAGAAATGTTACAATTGCTTGCACAAGATTTAACGAATGAGAGATTATTCATGAGTACTGGGAAAAAAATAATGGTGAAAGTTGAAATTATAAACATACAGACTTCACTGGCCCAACGAAGGACACCAGCAAGGATGTGCCCACCAAAACTTGTCTGAGAATAGAGGGACCTGGTGGCAGAGGGAAAGTGCACACTTATCCTGGGACTCCCATGTTGCAGGTCCCATGGTGACCTGAGAGAATAGTCAGGCCCTGGCACAGGGTGCCCAGAGAGGCTGTGGCTCTCCCTGGATCCCTGGCAGTGTCCAAGGCAAGGCTGGACAGGGCTTGGAGCACCCTGGGGTAGTGGAAGGTGTCCCTGCCCATGGCAAGGGAATGGGATGAGATGAGCTTTAGGGGTCCTTCCAACTCAAACTATTCTGTGATTCCATGAAAGCAATGCTGCCCAAAATGTGATGGATGTGAGAGTCTCGGCACCTGAACCCTTGCGTGTTGTAAATTACATGTGCTGAAAAATCAGTTTTACCTACAAAAAGGACCACAGAATAAAATGAAGGAAGTGGGTAGGAGTGAGCCTGAGGTATCTGCTATAACAGAGATATGAGCAGAGAACTTACTTGAGCATGCATGTGTAAACACAGAAATAAACTCTCTTCAAATACCTTTTTGCTCTCCTTCTAAATTGCATGGAAATTGTGTAGTAATGGGAGAACAAGCTTTTCTGAAAAAGTATTTTTACAGCTGTTTAATGGTGGCCTGTAAGAATCATCAGATATTGGGTTCCCTCTATACACTTTAAAAAATAATTTTATCAATAGAAACCCAGAATATTTTGTGGGGAATATTTTCATTCAGAAATGCTGATATGAGGCAGGTGCCAGAACCACATCTAACAAGCTGCATTTCTTCTGTCAGGTAATGTGCTGTGACAGATGTGTTCCTTAGGTACACACAGGTTTTACCCTGGGCAGTTGTGCAGATGTTCCTCCATGCAGCTGACCCAGAGGAACAGTCCTGTGGCTGCTGTTCACTTCTTGCAGGTCTCCATCAGAATTTGGGGGGTGCAGCTCCCAGAGCAGTGGTGGCCAAGCCTGGCCCTGCCTCTGAGGTGGTCCTTGCAGTGATGGGTGTGCAGAGGGCTGTGTTTTGGTGCACGTGGTTTGTGCCGCACCTGAACCTCCAAAGCTTCCCCTAGGGAGTAACTCCATAGAGCCATAGCTGTGTGTTGGAAGGCAGACAGGTCTGTGAGAGCTTTCCAGCACCTCCACAGCAGCTGACTGTGGCACAGCTGGGGACCTCAGGTAATCTCTGCAGCTTCAAGAGTCTGGGTCTCACCCTGCTCTTTTACTGTTGGTCTGGTGTCATGTTTAACACTAATTTCTTTAAAAGCCATGCCAGCATCTGGATTTTCTCGTGGGAGGATCAGATCCTGGCAACCATTTGGTGATTTCAAAGCCCAGCCCTGGCAGGAGTCATGGCCAGCTCTGCGAGGGAGCAAAGGCACAGTGGTACAGAGGAGACCAATGCAAGGGCCAGACAGTTTCACTCTATACAAGATGCTTTGCTACGGCTGCTTTATTTCATGTTTTGCTTCTAGCTGCTTTTCTTTTGCTTTCTAACACAGTGAGCTCTTCCCAGAGCTCTTCTGTAAGATTGCTCTGGGTGCTTAACATCATTTCAGTTACACTGATTTCCAAGGTGTGCCTCTGCAGGAGAGGAGACTTGCAGGAATAATATTGGTGTGTTTGTTTTCTACAGAGTTGATAGAACCTAGTGTTCTCTTGCTTTCTGGCATCTTGTTATTCCAGCATGTTTTAGTGATATTAAATAGCCAGCAATAAGCAATGCAAAGGGGTGACATGTACATCTGGGAATAATGAGGTAAAGGCATGGTTGGCTCTCTTTCTGCACAGACAGCAAGTGGCAGCCTTGCTAACATGCTTCCAGGTGATTACTTCTGTTGTTTAGATAATTTTGTTAGATACCTATACAATGTATTTGATTTTTAGTCACTGTTTTACTGTTGAAGGAGCACAGGAAATGTTTACCAGGCAGGTGTGCCTAGGTTGCTCTCTCATTTCTTTTTCCTTATCAGCAAAACATAAACCCACAGCTTGCTGATAGTGAAACCATATGGTTCCTCTTTTTGACAAATCTATTTTGCAATACAGATAATCCTGGCTGTACATGAGAAGAGAAATTTTGGATTATTTTAATTCTTGCATTACTCTGTTTTTCACTGCCTGGAAATTATGTGTGTGTCTATTTCTGAACCCAGAGGTTGCGGTGAATTAAGAATTTATGGAGGATGCTGCGCTTTAGTGTCTGTCTTTACTTTGAGGACAGTTATTTGTCATATGAAATAACCATTTGGTGTAGCCAGTGCCATTCTGCACTGCCAGACAGAAGCATCAGATTCACAGATTTTCTGAACACTGGATATCCTCTCAGCGTGAGGCCAAGCTGAGAATTGCCTTTGTATAAATCAGCTCCTGCTTTACAAAAAGCTGCAGAGATAGCTACAGGAACTTGGATCATAGAACAGTAGAATCACAGGAGATTTCGGGTTGGAAGGGACCTTAAAGATCATCCAGTGCCCCCCCTGCCATGGGCAAGGACACCTTCCACTGTCCCAGGCTGCTCCCAGCCCCAGTGTCCAGCCTGGCCTTGGGCACTGCCAGGGATCCAGGGGCAGCCACAGCTTCTCTGGGCACCCTGTGCCAGGGCCTGCCCACCCTCCCAGCCAGGAATTTCTTCCCAATATCCCATCTAAATCTACCCTGCTTCAGCCATTCCCCCTTGTGCTGTCCCTCCAGGCCCTTGTCTCAAGTCCCTCTCCAACTCTCCTGTGGCCCCTTTAGGCCCTGGAAAGATCTCTGAGGTCTCCCCAGAGCCTTTGCTTCTCCAGCTGTACAATGCCGGTGCTTCCACCCTGTCTCCAGAGCAGAGGGCCTCCAGCTCTCCAATTAGGGGGTTTATTCAGTGTTACAGTTTTTCATTTTTACGTTTCTGGGTTCTGGTTTGTTACGCAAACCAAGACCTGAACATGACATTTTCTAGATATTTATTAAAAAAATCCAAATCAAAATGTAAATCTGGTCAGCACAAATATTTGTGTTTTACCATGCAGCAGTGCAGCCTCAGACACCAGCCTCAGTTGAAAACAAAAATAAAAATAAATTATATTAATAAAATCAATAATAAAATTCTTGATCCAGGTAAACTGGCAGGTGTACTGAATGCTTCTCCTGAGGCTGCATGTGGTGGCCCAGCAGGTGTGCATCAAGTCCAATTCAGCTCTAATTACTTTTTGCATCTCGTGCAGCTACAAGTGTCACCAATGTGAACTTTAAGAATGTGGTCTGATCTCTAAAAATAGCCTTGAAATCGTAAAATGAAAAAAAAATTGTACATAAAATCTTTATTTTGCAGTTTAGGGCAATTTTTTCTCATGGTAAGCCACAGAGTGATTAGAAAGAAAAGCCCAAATTCATAACACTCATCTGGAGTGAGGGGAAAAATTGTCCAATACATCCTGTGTGTTCCAGAAATGGGATGTGAGTGGGAAGGGCCAGAGGTGAAGACAAACCAGTCCTATAGAAAATATTTGCTCTCATTGAGGCCAATTGCTGTCACAGTAAGCGACTGAAAGAAGTGGCATAACAAACAGAAACAATCTGCATGGAACTGAAGAGCCATGGTTTTAAAAGCCAGTGCTTGGTGCATATTTGCTCAGTGGATTAGCCCAGGAATTGTCACTGGGATGTCTATTTGGACTTTTGCTGAGATTCCTTTGGGTTTGTTTTCCAGGGACAGGGGGTTTCAGAGCATGAATTGGAGACAGGTGGGACGCCTCCCTGCTGTGGTTTGATCTAGGGGCTTAACAACAATTAATGACATGAGGGGAGTTTTAGCATGAAAAGTAAAACAGATTTGCTAACAACATGTGGTTCTGTCAGGATGTTCTCACAGAGGCTGTAATTTCTTTTTGCCTGTAGACGTGGAAAATACATTTTCCCCCTTTTAATATTTTTGTGTGTGTCATCATAGTTCTTGCAGCACTGTGCCTCTGAGTTTTCTCAAGTCATTTGGAAATCCAGTGAAAAATAGGGAACTTGGGCTCTGAAGCAGAAGCAATGCTGGTATTTTGTAAATGTTACATACCCTAAGTTTCCAGATTCTGTCAATGCAAATGGACAGACCCAGACAAAGTACCTTTGAAGTTATCTAGATGTTATATATTGTCTTTATGACCCAATATTGAAAGTTTTGTTTAGAATGACTGTGAACAAGGAATGTTATGACAATAAAACTCAGTGTATGAAGTTAGTGGCTGACATGAGTGGCCAAGGGGAGAACACCTCTATGGCTCACAGAGCAGCTGTATAAACAGCAAAGTAATAGAAAAGCTGAATGAACAAAAATGTATTAAAAATTAATGATTTACTGTAAAGCAGAGTTAGTCACTTGAAAAGGGAGGTAAATTATATATGTATGTCTTTCTATGCTCCTCCCTGTGGTTTCGACCCCCTTGGCCCCTTTCAGCCAAACCAGAGGTGCAGTGCTTGTAAAGGTAAGAAGTTTTGATCAGATCATGCCAAGATGCTACCAAGTAGGCTGAACAGCAGGATCAGTCCACCAGATGTTGGAAATTTGCATGGGGGAGGGCATGTAATGAATACACCCAGCCAGCCTGAGTAGTGACTTAAAGAGAATCCAAGAACACAGGGATCTGTAGGGGACCATGCCACTCAGAAATGACTTGTTCGTAGTGGTTTTAGTGTTTTAGTGCTCAACGTGTACCAGTCTGAGCAGATTGTGTCCCAACATGTGTTGCTTTCTGCTGGGACTGAGGGCAGAGGAGCTGTTGAGTGGCACTGGTGGAGGGTGGCCGTGGGCTGGTGCTTGACAGAGCAGCCAACATTGGTCACCCCGAGGTCTGGTATTTGTTTTGGCCATTAGCTGTGCCTGATTTACAGTCTGGTGTCAGTAAAACCTCAGTGGACCCTCCGTGTCAGTGGTGGTTGCATTGTGTGTGTTTGCTCCACAGGGCAGTGCAGCCGCCTCCTCCCACCCCAGCTCGGCTCGCTCCAGGTCCTTCAAGGGAACGGCACCGAGGTGGGGACAGTGGTCACGTTCCAGTGCTCCGCCGAGCACCAGCTGCAGGGTCCGGGCATCGTCAGCTGCGTTTGGAAGGGGAACAGCACGCAGTGGACAGCTGGAATGCCCTCCTGCAAGCGTAAGGTTCTCCCCAAGCCCTGCCCTCCCTCTGGGTGTGTTCCTTGTGCCCTGCCTCTCTGCGGCGTCAGCGTTCCTTCTAGATACCCGTGCAAAGAAAAAGACAAATTTCGTTTTCTTCGAAGCTGCCCCCCTGATGGTAATTCCACTCTATGTATATTCTGACATGTCGTTATCACGACACAGAAAAGACTCTGTTGGGTTCATCCCTGATCTCATGGCACTGGTAGCACCTGAAATAACTGTGACTAGCTAAAAGCTGAATGCTTCTTTAGAGAATGTGTGGGTGTCTCAGTTTAGAGACAAGTTTAGGAGAAAAACACTCCAGAATGAGTGTTTCCTCTAAAGAAAAGGGTTCCAACAATCCCTTTCTATCAATAAGAAATGAATGCTAGAGGAAAATGAAAAAAACCCCAACTGTTTATTGACAAACAGACTGCCCACAGGGCACGGGAAAAGAGGTAAATAGATGCTAAATATTGAACTGTCAGACCTAACACAACACCATCCCCCACCACCCCCACCCCGGAAAAAACACTCACTAAAACACCAGGGAAAGAAAAAGACCTCAAGGGCCGGCAGCGTGGTGGGGACAGAGATGGCACCAGCTCCTGTCTCAGGGGAAAAAACCAAAAGATTCACGCAGAGCTCAGGCAGACAGATGGGAACCCGGTGAGTCTCTGGTGTTGGTCCCTGTGCACAGCAGGTGAAGCGGTGAAGCAGCTGAATTTCATGTGCTTTCGCTCCCCGGCTCGGCTTTTCCCGAGCTCTGGGGCCCGAACGGAGCTGCCCCTCTCTCCCGCCGGTCCCAGCCGCTATTTCTCCTGCCGCTTGTTCTCTCTGATCTCGGACCAAAACCAAACCCTCCAGTTCACCTCGAAAAGCCGCCCAAGGGTTGCTGCTGCAGCCTCTCCAAGCCCAGGGAAAGGAAAACAAAAATTTCCGCCTGGGCTAACAAAAAAACACCCAAGCTAGCCAAGCAAAACCCAGCCCACATCACACCCTCGGACCCTGGGCAGTGAGGCTTTGAAAAAGCCCAGCAAAGGGTCCCAAGGCTCCCCCTTCCCCAGGATCCACCTTAGAGATACAGCAACCATTTTGGGGCATAAAGCAGAGGATCAGGGAATAGACTCTCATCAGAAATCACCCCAGGACTATGGGTATGACCAACTGATGTGCAAGCATATTTGAGAACCTCTCACCTCCTGGTGATGCCTGAAGGATTTTTTGCTTTTTCTCCTAAATACTTTTTACACAGTTCTCTATATCCACAAGTATTAGCATGTATACTTGTAATGCTTTACGTGTGATAATTTAACCTGGTTTTTTGGTGCCCAGTAGGCCAGGAGACTAAACACCCTAGAAACTGTAGAGTTAGAAGACCAAACGTTCTATTATCATAAGCACTCAAGGTCTCCTAGCAGGACAGATTCTGTAAACCAGAAGTTAGCCCACCCCAGCCCCTTATTGGGCCCTCTTGTTAGATATGCTAATGTGTAAGGTCTTTAATTGTGTACTCGACTGGGGGGATGGGGCTTTTGCGATGCTGTCACCTGGGTGAAGCAATGCATTGAATGGGATCCTATTAAATACCGAGGAAAACGACCCCAACCCTCTAACCATATGTCGTGGGTTGACCCCGGCCAGGGGCCAGGTGCCCACTCAGTCACTCTATCACTCCCCCTCCCGCTGGGAAAGGGGAGAGGATAATATTGAAAAAGACTATCAGGGTGAGTAAAGGCAGTTTTATTACAGTGGGGAAAAAAAAGAATAGAACAAGCAAGTTGAAAGGTGCGCGCGCAAGAGCAAGAAGGGAAAACAATCAATCTCTACTTCCCATCAGCAGCGATGTCCGGACACTTCCTGGGAAGCAGGGCTCCAGCACACGTGATGGTTGTTCGGGGAGGCAAACATGGACAAGTCTCGAGTGCCTCTCCCTCCTCCTCTCTTCCTTCCCTTAGATATCTGAGCTGATGTCATATGGTATGGAATATCCCTTTGGCTGACTGGGCTCAGCTGGCCTGCTGGTGTCCCCTCCCAGGATCTTGCCCACCCCCATCCCCTTGGGTGGGGGAAGGAATGTCAGAGGGACAGCACAGCTTGGCAGTAGCCAAAACACTGCTCTGTTATCAACACCAGCTACCAAAGCAAAGCACAGCAGTGTAAGGGCTGTGAGCTTTACCCCAGTCAGACCCAATACACCGTGTCTGAGCTTTTATTTCCTAAGACCACGAAAAGGCATCACTGGCAGCCTTTTCTGACCATGTTTTTGCTGTAAAAGAAACACAGTGATACTTTTTGAACAATTCTTGGTTGTTGCCTGTGGGCAGCTGCATGGGAAAGTTACCATATAATAGTGTCTGAATGACAGCAGCATTAATGACCTTTTACCTGTGTTCCTGCCTATTTATTGAAAGGTTGTTACTAGTTTGACTAGAAGTAGACCCAAGCAAAACTTGGTACCTCTGAGCTTTGACGTGTCTCAGACCTCGTGTCATTTTGAATCCCCAGTGGATACATTGCTCTTACAGATACTTAGTGCTCTCCCACACACTCAGCTATTCTTACCTCTTGTTTGGAGAGCCCATAAAAGAAAAAATGAGAGAAACCCTTCCCCCAGAGGCTGCAGAAATGTAATGCTTTGTGTGCAGCTCAGCTGAACCATTTGTGATGCTGGTCATTGTGGCATTGGGAGAACTAGATGAATTTTGAAGCAAGACATGCTTACTGCTCCAAGTGAGTTGGCAGAGATCTGTGTTAGCTGTGCCACACCACATTCCCACTCCGCCTTTTGTCTGGATGATTCACTTCCAGCATCAGATTACTGCAAACCCTCAGCCCTGCAGGTCACTTCTTCCATCCTGCATCCTTCCCCAAACAGAGGAAGACCTGTTGTTTGCTGTGTGCCAGAGAGGATATAATTACATGGAACTTTCCTTGCTCTAAAGGACAGCTTTAAGTCCATTTACTCCTGTTAGTATTCATTTTTGTAGCTTCAGTCCTTGTTAATATAGAGTCTGCAGCTCATCTGCATTTGATCTGCCGACAGAGTTGTGCTTTTAGGCTACTGCAGTGCTAAGGACACTGTGTTTAATTAATTGCAGTGGTGAAATGCTTATGAACAATTCCTTAGTAACTTACAAACAGGAGATTTTTACGAAGTCCAGTTTGAGGCTTGCATAGATCTAACCTGTAGCCAAGATACCTCGGGTATCTTGACACAGTAATGCGAAAGTCCTCACTGAGCAGAAGTGTGAAGCAGGTAGGTTTCAGCATGGTTTAATGAAAATGTAAAAGATAAATTTGTAGACTGGCCAAAGAAACATGTTTCTGTGTTTGCTTTACTGCAGCCATATCAAAATACGAGACTTTTGGCTTTAAGGTCGCAGTGATTGCCTCCATTGTGAGCTGTGCTGTCATTCTGCTGATGTCCATGGCTTTCTTAACTTGCTGTCTGATCAAGTGTGTGAAGAAAAGTGAGAGGAGGAGAACTCAAAGGTATGTCAAGAAGACAGTTTTAATAACAGTGTGAGAGTGTACATCATACTGACCCCATTGCTGTGACAGCAGAGAGCTTCAAAGGATTTGCTGCTTGTAGCACTGAATGATGTTAATTACTTCAAATCCTTAATTTGTAGGTCAGGCTTGAGGCATAGAAAGACTTGGAATTCCAGAGTACTTAAATACCTGATGTGTGTTAATATCAGATAACCTCAACAGGCCTGGGCAGATCTGGATTTACCCAGGATTATGCAGAAGCTGAACACACAAGTCTTATTTTCTGGCACAGCATTCATCTTCTCAAGTTATTGAAGGTTGGCAGAATTTCCTCTTCTTCTCTATTTCTTTCCTTTTTTCCTTTCTTTCTTCAAACACTGCTGGGAAATGAAACCTTCTGTGTCAGAGCCATCCAAGCCCTCACCATCTGCAGAGCACCCCTCAAAGCTGTCCCAGCATGGGGCTGGGAGGATGGGAGATTTTTTCTTCTGACTTGGAGCACTAATCAGTGGATTATGAACAGGAATAAGAAGAAGTCAAATTTTCAATGCAGTCCATTATAAAAAGTCAGTGTGGATAGTGTCAGCAGGAGCACATTTGCCTGTAGGCTGGGGCTGAGCTGCTGCTGCTCACTAGAGTATCCACCCACAGTCACTACTGCAGAGGGCTTTCCATGGGAACTTGGTACCCCTCTCACTTTTCTGGCTAGTTATTCCCACCAGGCCCTCCAGTGGAGTAGAGGGCAGCTGGGGAAGACAGCAGTGAAGGTTTCTATGCTGAGCTGTGCTTTATCTGAAGCTGCATGGGAAGCAGCTGAAGGGGGAACTTCTGTCATTTGAAATCCGAGTGTAGCCGAAACAGAGATTTTCTGTTTCCCTTGAAACATTTTTTTTGAGACAAAAGATGAAAGTCCTTAGTCATAATAATCATAATATAAGGTTTTAATCGTAATATTAGGTTTTTACTGATAGCATGAAATAAGTTGTTTTGAAATGAAAGGTTAATTGACATTTTTCGAATTGCCACTTTTGTTTTTGATAAGACTATTCATATCAAAGTCCTTGTTTTTAATTTATCTTAACTGAAGTCTTGTAAAAATCAGCCATTCCTATTATTGTGATGACTGGATATTTTTCTCTTACAAAAGAAAAGCCCTTCACACTGGACATTATGACCTCATTCTGTCATCAGGCTGTAAAATTATTCCTTTTGCTGAGAGCTTCTCAGTTTCCTGCTGCCTCTGTGCTCCTTTCCCTGTCTCCTGAAGGAGCTGCTCCATCCCATTGGCAACAGAGCCCAGCTCCAAGGAGAGACCTGGGGGCTTATCCCTTCTGTCAGAAAGAATGGGAGTCATGTGCAAACTGTCCATGTCGTGGGAGGAAAAGTAACATAACCTTGTGTGAAACCTGTCAGGTGCAGTGGCAGCATCTCTGTTGGTGATGGAGGTGGAAAAGTGGATTGACTTCTGGATACACAAAGCATTAATCTGA
This sequence comes from Eopsaltria australis, assembly GCA_034509425.1. Taxonomy (NCBI): domain Eukaryota; kingdom Metazoa; phylum Chordata; class Aves; order Passeriformes; family Petroicidae; genus Eopsaltria; species Eopsaltria australis. Next base: position 10,582 of record JAVTVJ010001123.1, on the reverse strand, counting down.
CAAAAAGCTGAAGCCTTGATAAGTTAATACAAAACAAGAACCCTTGGGGGGAGAGTAGTGAAATAAGTGTCTCTTAGACCATGTCTGAAAGACGAGGTGATCTGTACCTGTGGAGCAGAGAGGATGTCCTCACCTTGCCTGCAGCTCTGAGGACTGCCTGTGTGCTTCTTTTGGCTTTTACCTGGTTACCTGAGAGATCACATCTGCCTACAAACCTGCCTTGCAAGGTGTCTAATGATCTTGGAAGTGCCATCTTGTGTTTCATAGAAACATTAGGATTGGAAAAGACCCTGAAGTCAAACTGTCAACACAGCACTGCCACCATGTTCACACCTAAAATGTGTCCCCAGATGCCACATCCACATGTGTTTTGGAGAGAGGAATGACAAAGACTGCTGAAAGTCCTCCCACCAATTCAGCCTCCTCACAGATCTTGTCCCACTGAGGGAGTGTGGGTGCTGTTTTCTTTGGAAAGAGCAAGATTGCATCCCAAGAAGACAGAAAAGGCACCAAAATCAGCATCGCCAGCTCTTACAATTTAATCTTGTCCCATCAGCCAGTGAGGGTTAGACATCTTTTGTGAATCTTAGACATCTTTTAAAAACAAGAAAAGAAATAGTGAGATTTTTTTTCTTGCCTCAGAGCTGCAGAGAGCAGCATGAAAATAGCCCTGAGTATTTCCAAAAGAGAATTCTGACAGTGAGGGAATTTGCCCTACACTTAACAAAGGCAACATTATCTGTCTCCATCATTTTTAAGTCAATATCTTTTCAACCTGCCCGGTGATTTTGGAAACCTTAGGAATAGCACTGCTGCAAAATGTCACAGAAAATAATCTTTTTTCCTGAAATAATTTATCCCATAAAATGGAGATGATCTGTAGTCTTTTCACGCACAACAGGATGTGGCCTGATGTCACTGATGAAGGTCCATGAGAACACTGACACATCATCCCACCTCATATGACTTTTCTTATTGCCTGTAGTCTGAAAAAAACACTGAATCAAATAGACATAATTCTTGGAGATTTGTTCCTTTGAACTATCCACTGGTGCTCTTAAGAAAATTGCTCTCATTTTCTTGTTTGTTTGCATGTTTTTGAGGAGTGCTGAACAGTACTTAAAATAGCACTATTTTACACAATAATATTTATGCTATTGAGGAACTCCCTATCTTAAGGTGTTATTTAAATCTCTACAGGTTTGGCTTATAGGTGAAGTTCAGCACGTGTTTAAGTGCTTTCTTCAGTAAACCTAGAATGAGATTTAAACTCTGGAGGGTCAGGTATGTGGTCAGATAACAGCTCAGCTGTACAGCCATATATCATAGTACTGTTTCTACTGCTTGGTATATTCACAGAGACATGCAGCTATGGTACCAGCTAAGAACTGAAGAACTAGAGCACATGCAAGCTGCTTACTTTGGTTTTAAGGGAAGAAACAGTAACAACAACAATAAGAAACTCAGGAATACATCTGTATTTAGTGACGTGACTAACATGGCGTATGATAACCAAGGCTTCTACAGGTAAGGCTGTTAAAATTTGGTAGGTTTGAATGAAGGGATGGGATCCTGGCTAATCATTAACCAGAGCTAAAACCATTAAATTCACTAATTACAGAGTGCAGTCAACTGCTTATGCCACCTCTTGCATTTGGATGTAAGGAATCATAATGAGGATGAACAGACCAATTTTTAGCTGAAGGTCTTGTATGCATGAGCTGCAAGTATTTACAGCATATTTCCTCTCTTTTATTATTGAAAATGCTAAATAATGTTGAGCAGGGAAAAACAAGTTCCAGATCATGGTGCTGCTGGGAGGGAGGTGTTTCCCTAACGTTGCTTCTCAGAAGTTCAGGGCAGCAGAGATAGCAGTTTGCTCTGTGGTGCAGAGGTTTGAGCCAGATTAGCTGAAAACAAGGGTCTGTGTCTAGGGAAGGGAGATTAGCTGCAGCCCTGGGCCACGTAGTTAGAGCAGAACAATGTCCATGAGCCTCCAGAGCAGTCCCCAGGAGCATTGCTGGGCAGAGGGCTTGTCAGCAGGTTGGGAATGGCTCTCACAGCCTGACTGCAGAATGTACTGGGATGTATTATTTTTGAGTCAGTTATTTTCTGATGAATAACACCTGACCCTGCAGTAATTCTCTGGAGTACTTGCTTGGGCACCTACCACCAAAACCAGTCCTGTGCCATCCCAGCCAGCAGCCACATGGGAGAGCTTGGATCAGGCAGCTGCCCGAGTAGGCAGGTTGTCCTCTGCCCCATGACAGGCACAGGGTAAAATATCAGTCAAGAGAAACTTTATGGCAGCTGTCCTTCCTCTGTGCCAGCTGCTGGTAGTGTTGGAGAGGTGGAGGTGAAGGTCACTGAGATGTTATGTTAAAGAAATGGGTGTCCAAAAGAAGAGTGGGGTCAGCTTAATGCTGGCAGGGGCTCTGCTTACCCTCTGTTCAGCATTGGCTGTAGCTGCTCCCCAGGTAAAGGTTCCAGGGCTTGACAACCTTTTCGGTGAAGAATTTTTTCCCAGCATCCAACCTAAACCTCCCCCAGACTGACAGAGGGGGGAGAGTGCTTCAGTTTTCAGCAAAGTAGGCAAAGCTTCACAGCAAACTAGTGCAACAGCCTCAGCAGAGCTTCTGCTGTAGGAAAACAGGTTTAAAACACAGGGTGAGGAAATGCAAATAAGAAATTGCTCTGATAAACATTCTTGCAAGTTTTTAAATCTGCAAAGATTTATCCTGTCCTGCTGTAATGTACATCAATTAAATTTTAAGCATCCATGCAGGGAGGGGGCTGTGCTTGTTTAAGTGGTTTGTAGCATTTTTACTTGTTCTTTTAGTGAAAGCCATCAGTTCCATAAAAAACACAAGGAAATGCAAGTGTTCTGTAACAGAAATAGGAGCCTGAATCCAATTGGAACCACTTTTGGTCTAGCAAAATACACACAACCTAGTGTAACATTGTGAGAGCAAACAGCAAACCCTTCTGGCATGACAAGACATTAAAGAACCAGGCACTCCTCTTTTGGAACCTATTTATATATCAGCATGTGTAGAAGACACTGTCCAAGGAGAAGCACAGATAGCCAGCGTGAAGAAAATGCTGAGAGAACTCATTTCTGTTTGCATCAGCTTCCTAGTGATGGTCAGAAATAGCCCCACCTTGGCTCTGTTGCTTTGCTTTTCAGTGTAAAAGTCCTGCAACCTGTCCTGGAATAGACACTCCCTTGACTCAAGGGATGTGCTGATTTTTTGTAAGGAAGAGTTGATGATCTAGCATTTTCCACACTCGGGAGAACTGAATGTAGCTGTACACGAACTCCTTTTCATTCCTTGTCAGCTAAGATGGAAACCAGAAAAATAATAGTCCAGTTCAAAAATACAATCTAAAAAGAATTAGAGAAATTCAGTGTGGTTTTTTGTCTAGTGTGGAAGCATTTGGAAGAAGTTGGGCATTCCAGATTTGGACTACTTAGAGGTGAATTATTTTTCACAGCTCTAGGTCAAGTTAAAATCCATTCTCTATGCAGTAGCTGATCTGACTGCAGGAAAGAGTCAAATGGAAAAGCCCATGTCTCAGCAGGCTTAAAGTCCTCCTTTCAGCTATTCACACAGCTGGAGCATATTATCAAGAAGAAAAAATCCTTCTGCAGAGAAGCAGACTGGTATGTTCTCCCACAGAAGGTATTTTTAGTAGCTGGAACTTTTGTACGAGAGTCCTTTCTGACTACAAGATGCTTTACCACTGTACCTGGCAAAAAGCAAATAAGGGCAATCCGACAACAAAGAATTCCAAGTGAAAAGGTTAGGTAGAAAACCCCAAAGCCAGCATGCTATTAGGAGAGGCCGCTCAGCATTTTCAGTCCAAGAAGTCACATGTGAGGTTGGTGAGATTAGCCCATGTCTTTGACCTCTGCAGAAAAATAAAATAAGTTTTCTTTTTCTCTTTGATTTAGTGGCTATACAGTGGAAATTTCCCACTGTCTTGTGTAAGGGGTTGTGAGGAAGGCCCAAATTAGAAATTCAAGTTGCTCTAGAAAATGATGATGTCTGCCCAGCCTTGCTGAGGAGCACAGCTGTGAGCAAAGGGACCTTCCTGCCTTATCCTCTGTCCCCCTGAGGGAGCTTTCCCAGCTCTTTGCCCTATGAACACCTAAGTAGAAGAGATTAAAAAGCTGAAGGATATGATGCCCTTCTGTTGGTAGGATGGCGTGGTGTGGATTTGCCACAGTGAAAGGGAGCAACACTTGAAGAAATACCCATGTTGTGAGACAAACTGCTGCAAAGCTTTATGGAAAGTGTCAGTAGAACAAGGAAAGTGCACCAGGACACCTGGAATGACTGCCAGGAGATGCACCAGTGGGGCAATTAAGGGGGCAAATTGTCTTCCACAAGAGTGACAGTGCAAGATCGTCCTGGGGAAATTGATCTGTCAGGGTTGTGAAGGTCTGTCACTGCCTGGGCAGGTCAGCAGTGTTTCCAGAGGGGCAAGCCCTTCACTCCCTACAGAAAATCTGTGCATTTTCTGTTGTGAATGGCCTCATAGGCAGCAGTTGCTGGTGTTTGCCTGCAGGCTGGGGCAGAGCAGTGCCTGAGACTGTGACACACATGGGACTGCTGGCACAGTGTCCTCAATGTCTGTGTGGATGTGAATGTGTCTCCCTGCTCCCTGTGACTGCAGTGAGGCACCTGTGGGGTGCAGGACCTCTCGTCACTGTGGGGTTTAATCCTGCACCACACAGAGCGTCCAGTGAAAGGGCTGCAAAGGGCAAATGACCTGTGTGATACAATTGTATGGAATTAATACAGTTCCCTACACAAAATATTTGACTGCAGGGCACCAAGGACTGAAGGGGAGGGGGCCCAGCATAGAAGAGGGGCAGATTTCCTTTCCTTGCTTTTTCCTGTGACTGGTCTAGCCTTGAGCTTCTCTATTCATGGAGTTGTTCTTCGTTTTCCTCCTGTTTTCCCTGTGCTCTGTGTTCCCCATTGCCACCTCTTAGAGGCTCAGATCTTTCCAGTACCTTTTGACATGCAGGTTTCAAAGGAAGCTGAGACAGGGGAAGCAAGCTGTGGTTTCACCTTGGGGCCCAGTTAGAAGGGTAGGATAAACTGGCTTTTAAGTTACACCCATTTCTGAATTTCAATCTTAATTGTCATCACAAGAGCTCGAAGGGGGCATGTACAGAAACATGTGCTTTCAATAGAGCTGCTATTATTGTTTTCATAAGGCTTTCCTGATTACCCCATGGTCTTGTACAAAGCCACCAGGCATACAGCAACAAAAAAATCCCCTCCCATCCTCCAGTATAAAAGCTGTTTTGAGAGGCAGTGCCAGCACCAGGCAGCTTTGTGGCTGTGTTCTCACACATCTCAGATGTCCTGTTAACAGTGTTTTCTCTCCAGCAAGGAACAGCTCTCAAGTCGTACAGAAAAATATTCTTGTGAATTCTCTAAACCCCACTGACAAATGCTGTGATGGCTGTTCTTCTCCCCTGATGGGAGCTCCAAATTCTATCTATCAGATAAAGGCTGTCCTTGTCAAATGCATCATGCACTCAGCTGTGCAGCATCCAGGCAGGTTTATTTTGCCAGATAAGGGTGCAGAGAAGGGTTCTGATCCTCTTGATGTTTTGAAGTAGCCCAGTTGGAAACCAGAGTTAAGGAAAGTTGAAGTGCTGGAAAAAACAGTCACACTTATTCAGGACTAAGTACAGAGCTTCCAAGAATGAGAGAACAAACTGAAGACTGTGTCTGACTGAAGGCCATGCACAGAGCAAAACCCTCTGTGTGCACAGTTGTCCCTTGGTGACACTGCAACCCTCTTAACAGCTCTTCTTACCCTCTGCTGAGGTGTAACCCCACAGGCTTCACTGTCCCTCTGATGTCCTCAGAGTTTGATCTATTGCAGGGAAGAGAGGTGCCTACTGTCTCATCCTACACTTAGAGAATCACAGAATCGTGGAGTGGTTTGGATGGAAAGGGGCCTTAAAGCCCATCCCATTCCAACCCTGCCATGGGCAGGGACACCTTCCACTACCCCAGGGTGCTCCAAGCCCCAATGTCCAGCCTGGCCCTGGACACTGCCAGGGATCCAGGGAGAGCCATAGCTTCTCTGGGCACCCTGTGCCAGCAGAAGTCAAAGCTTAAAGCTCCTGAAATGTGAGGAATGGGTTGCTAAGCAAGGAGTACAGTTCTCCCCAAGTGCAATTTTAGCCAGTTTGGGTTCCTGAGTTGGTGGTGGACTGTGGGTAATTGCAGTGTTTCACAACATAGAGCTTTATAGGGGAAAACATCAGAGTGGGATGAATTCTGCCCAGGTGAACTGTATTTGTTGCTCTATAACCACGATACCTAGACTTGAGCTATAATCCTGGCAGGGCAATTTGCAAAGACTTTTTTTTCAAAGGCTGTTTTGCTGGCCCATGCAAAACTTTATTCCAGTTCTTCTCCATGTGTATGCTGCTTTGATTTGATGTTTATTTTGACTTTTGACTTTTGACCCCCTCAAGAAGATGGAACTGAGTTCCTTATACTGTAAAAAAATACATAAATGCACAACAGCAAGTATCTCAGAAGCTGGAGGAGCCACATGAGCTGACTCACCTGCAGTGAATGTGGGGCAGGAGCCCTCACCCCTCGTCCTGCCTGCACAAGCTGCTGTGCAATAGCCAATGTTTTACAAAAGTCCCCCCGCTCAGGCTGCAGTCAATTGGCATTTTCCCCAAAGGGCTGTGACTTGTCTGGTCACAGACCGCGTGCAGAAAGCCCCCTGCATCCACCATGCCTCTTGCAGCAGAGTTCAGGAACAAGCATCCCCCTGTGCTCCTGAACAAGGGGTGTGTGATTTACTGAGCACCTTTTCAGGAATTCGGCCATCTCCATCTGCCACTGCTGCCCCTCTGCCCACAACATCCGCTGCTGGGCTCTGGCTATCTGGGACAGGGGCTGTGGGGGCTTCCCCAACAGCTGGATAAACCCTCCCTTCCTGATGGGGCAAGGTGTGCAGTAGAAGGGATCAGAGACTGCCAGTGCTGCAGAATCCCAGCCTGTGGTCCCTTTGGAGAGGGCCTGGCAGCCAGGGCAGGCAGCCAAGGACTGATGTGACCCCTGGCAGCTCTGCAAACACCACCTCTAATCCCACTGAGCACAGCTGGCTCTTGTGCTCCCAGCAGTGCTCCACTAACCAAGCAAGGACGTTTCTTCTGCACCAGGCTCAGCATTCAGATGTTCCCAGTTACACTCTCCAGATAGCATAGCACTACCTTGAAGCTGGGGACTCATTTGATGGCAGGCAAACAAATAACATCTGCCCCAACCCCAAATAAAACCACTCACAAGTCTTTTCAAAGTCTGCATCAGCTTTTACAGAGGCACGATGATTTGCCCCACTCCTACCAACTGGTTTTGATGCTGGGAGAAGCAATTCCTTAGGTTACAGTGCGAGTCATTTGCGAAACATCTATCTTATGTGCCAATAAAACGGATTAGAAAATTCTGTACCTTCACCAGAATTAATGAAACAGAAATAACTTTTCCCTTTGTGCTTACAGGTTCCAGGAAGAGTGGACTCAGGATGCTGTAGCTCCTGGGTGTTGCAAGGACAGCAGTCACCTGCTGAAAGCGGCCAAGGGCAGTGGTGCAGCTGGGACACACGCGGTGCCAAGGCACAACATTAACACTGTGGGGCAGATGGTGAACTCCATACACGTTGTGGAAGTCTACAGCTATAAGGATACTTACAACAAACCAAGCTGCCAGATACCTGGATAGATGGTGTCTGAAATGCAACTGCTTCTCTGGACCAAAATGAAATTTTGATAGAAATATGTGCCTTAAAGACAACATAGAAAGTTCATTATTCATATGAATTGTAAGTTTTCTATATTCCAAGATGGTTATTTAACAGAAATGCTTCAGGGTCTGATACAAATAAAGATATGAATGTTGGGGCTGTCAGTCCAGAGCTGTTCTCTGTGGTGTGCTGTGCAGTTTCACCATTGCAAAAGCATTATGTCCTTCTGTACAGCTAGAGAGGTCTTACCCAGTTTGCATATTGGCCTATATAAAGTTGCTGATTATAATTACACATCTTTCAGATTTCAGTCTTCTCTGGACCAGTGGGTTTTGTAAGAATTTCAGAAAGAAAAGTCCACCATATTTTTACGAAGTAGCATGATAGAACTACAAAAAAAATTGGTTTTAATTAAATACCCCATTTTTTGTGTCAGGAAGGTCTTTAATTCATCTGCTCTGTGTTTAGAGACCATGTGAGACTGTGTGCAGCAAAGGCCCATCTCTAGGTCTGCCAGCTGTGACGGTGGGGAGGCTCTGGTCCTTAGAAAATGGGAAATGAAAAATCTAACTTTAATAAGGCGAGAGAAGAGAACCTCGAAAGTATGAGAATGGAAGGATTTCTCTGATTCCCAGAAGTGTAGAACAAATGGTTAAACAATTCCTTCACAAAGAAGATACATCTCAACCTAGGATTAAAAAGAGTTATAGGCATGGGAGGAAAGTGTTCTGTCCTGCTGGCTGTATTATACTTAAGGTACATGTGTGAAGGGTGGCCAAGATATCCTTGATCCTGCCTCTCTGCAGCTCCTTTGAATTTCTTTCCTCTTCCCACCTCTATGATTATGTTCACTGAAATTCATTATTTAGTTCCCTAGTGTTTTAATTTTATTATGTGGCTTTAAAATGCAATAATATGACTGCAAGTGAAATAAATTCCCTGGTGGGATGTTTGGGTCAGCACTTTGTGTGAGCAGACAGCCTGGCTCCTGTTCTACATGAGGTGAAGTTCAGTGATGTTGGATGGGACGAAGGGCACCCTTGAGCTGCCAGGGATGCTGGCAGCCATGGGCAGCACCCCAGAAGGTGAATTCACTGCCCTGTGCTAGAGCACTACATGACTATCATTTATTTGGGTATCTAAAGCAAGAGGCAGCCAAGTTACAGCAAGATAAGGAAGCAACACCCAAACTGTTTGTGTAAAATTTGTGGCTTGGCTCCCCCTGGGACTGTGCTTAGTTCTGATGGCTGCATCCCCTGGAGTTAGCTTTATTGCTCATGCCAACAATTTACTGTCAGAAGGGAAATAAGTGCTGTGCAGGAAGGAGATGAAAGAAGCTGAGACTCTTAAATGGACATTTAAAACCTTGTAGCCCTTAAATGTTTGCCAGCCAGTGGTTCCAGCTGGATTCAGGCTCCTATTTCTGCCACAGAACACTTGCATTTCCTTGTGTATTTTGTGAAAATGATGGCTTGCACATTGCTCACAAAATTGTTTCCCACAGGACATATATTGTATCTATGAGCTGGAGTCTGCAGTGGCTTCTAACCCATGCCCAGTACTGGCCTTTACTTCACTCAGGCTGTGGGTTCCATCCTCCGCACACCATCCTCTCCATCATTCCTGGCTGTGGGGGTCAGATGAGGCCCAGAGCTGGCACAGGGAGGACTTCCATGTGAGGACATGTACCCAAAGTGGCTTTGTTCCCTTCCCACAGCTCTGCAGAATGTCAGTTTGGCAAATCTGCCAACTGTTTATTTACACACCTACTTCAAGGGGAGGATGCTCTAACAGTTTTGCTTCCTCTCTTAAAAGAATTCAATTGTTTGGTGGTTTTTTAAATAATTAGCTGAGTGTTTTTTCTCATGTGTACAATTTGGTTTATGCTTTACAAGGGATCAGGTAAGGAGCCAAGTGCAGTATTGAAAATGTTTGTGAAGCTGGCTGTTCATTCTCCAGAATCTGTGCAATATTTACCAGGACTGTTTGTGGTCAGTATACATGGACCTATTCTACATGTCCATTTTTTCCCTTGCACCAGGAACAAGAGATACACAATTTTTCCATTGTCTGCATCATCTATTTGTTTTACTAATGCTGTTAAAATTTCCAAGGATAGGATACAGCAGAATCAGGGGTGTGTAATTCACCAGGTAAATACACAGGAAGTTAAAACTGACCAGGGATTTCCAGACCTGTGGGTGCTCCAGGCTATCATAAAATATCCCGAGCTGAAATGGACCCTGAGGGATCATGGAGTCCAACTCCTGTCCCTGCACAGACACCCCAACAATCCCAGCCTGGGCATCTCTGGCAGCGCTGTCCAAGCCCTCCTGGAGCTCTGGCAGCCTCGGGGCCATGCCCATTCCCTAGGGAGCCTGGGCAGTGCCCAGCATCCTCTGAGGGAAAATTATTTCATCCAAGTTAGTTCTGTTCCCATTTCACAGTTTGGCTTAACTGGTTGGGAATAAAGAGCTGGGAATTTGCAGCACAGCTTCTGCCTTTGTATTTGGAGTCAGAGAACTTTTTTCTTCATCTCCTTCTAACAAACAAAGTAATCGTACCAATAATAATACTCTGACTATATAAAAAAGACTGGAAAGTAACTCGTTCTATATGCAAAGCAACTTTAGAAATCATTAGCACACGCACAAAAAGCCTTCATAAGTTTGAGTAAACAAACATCTTGGTTTTCAGAGCTAATTACACGTCCCCTAAAATCACCAACAAATTGCTGCTGGCTCCCAGGCACAGAGGAGCAGCCGCCCACCACTGCCGGCAGAGGTCT